>JAQQSZ010002494.1:0-14740 GCA_028646595.1 Phalanger gymnotis | reverse complement strand
AGTCTTCTGATGGCAGATTTGACTGTGACTGCAGAGATGGTATTGTAGGTCCATGCACCACCAGCTACAGTTTTCATACAGGATCCACAATGCCAGATACCCACAGCCCGTCTCTTCATTTTGGTCTTGCCACAGAAGGAGCAGGTATACTTGGCATGCTGGCTAATTTCAATTTTCTTCACCATTTTTCTGAGGGATGTACCATAACATGTTCCATATTTACCAACAATCCAAGGCCAAATATGGATTTTCAATAAAATAGAGGACTTTCAAGCTTCTTCAGTGAAAAGACCAGAGCTTAATAGAAAATTTGACTTGTTTTTCATGGTTTTCTTGCATCATTCTCATTTCTCTTCCCAATTTTTCCTCTACTTCTCTTAGTTGCTTTTCCAAATCCTTTTTGAGCTCTTCCATGGCCTGAGACCAGTTCATGTTTTTCTTGGAGGCTTTTGATGTAGGCTGTTTCACTTTGTTGACTTCCTCTGGCTGTATGTTTTGGTCTTCTTTGTCACCAAAGAAAGATTCCAAAGTCTGAGTCTGAATCTGAGTCTGTTTTCACTGTCTGTCCATGTTCCCAGCCAACTAACTTGACCCCTGAGTTTTTCATTGGGGTATGACTGCTTGTAGAGTAGAAAGTACTTTGTTTCAAGCTTGAGGGGTTGCACTGTTGTTTTCAGAGCTATTTCTACACAGCAAGCTCTGCCACACCAGCGCTCCTCCTCCCTGAAGAACCAACAACCTGGACTGGACTCAGATCTTAAGCAGGCTCTGCACTCCTGCTCTGACCCACCATTTAATTCCTCCCACCAGGTGGGCCTGGGGCTGGAAGCAACTGCAGCTGTAGTTCTGTCCTCAGAGCTGCACCACCTCTGCTGCCCCCGGGGCAGTGGCCAAACTGCAAACTCCTTTCACTCTGTCCCAGCAGTTTTTCCCACTAACCCTCTCTGTTGTCTTTGATGTTTGTGGGTTATGAAGTCTGGTAACTGCCACAGTTCACTGATTCAAGGCACTACGGCCTGTTCTGCCCAGCTCCCAGTCTGGTTGGTCCAGACGCTGGGCTCTGCTCCTCTCCCAGCTCTGAGCGTGATAGACCTTACCCAGTGACCATCCAGGCTGTCTTGGGCTGGAGCCCTGCTTCCCTCCGCTATTTCGTGGGTTCTGCAGTTCTAGAATTTGTTCAGAGCCATTTTTTATTGGTGTTTGGAAGGTCCTGGGGGAGAGCCCTAGACAAGTTCCTGCTTTCCAGCTGCCATCTTGGCTCCCCCCTAAACCAAGCTTGTTAAGCTATTTTGATTAATAGCATAATAAATGAAACGCAAAATAGAGAAAGTCTTAAGTTTCATCTTGCTAAACACAGTGGGAAGTAGACTTAACTATCTGACTGATTCAGCCTAATTCTGCCAGTCAACTGAACTAGTGTTCTTGGTGTGAATTTTGTGTCATCCATGAATATTTAAGCATGCAAGTCATGGAGTAAACGAATTGCTGAAGAGTCAAAGCAAAGGATTGGGGACACTACATTGGACGCCCCCTGTTAGTTGACATTAGTTCAGTAATGATCACTCATAGGGTCTAGTACTTCGATAAGTTATGAATCCATGTAGGTCCCTCATCATCCATCCTATGTCTCTCCATTTTGACCACAAGAAAAATATAGACAAATTTCACTTGAGTATAGACTAAAAATCTAGAAAAGACTAGAAGATGGACTTGTGACACAGAAGATATCGGTGTACTTTACGGTTTGCAGAACACTTTACATATATTACATCCCTACCCTGGGATGTAGGTGTTATTATCCCCCTTTTACAGATGAAGAAACTTAGACAAATAGATTTAAGCATTTGCGCAGAGTAGCACAGCTGTTAAGTGTATAGGCCATATTTGAAATGAGGTCTTCCTTACTCCAGGTTCATCACTCTATCCAATGTGCCACTTTTTTCCCCAGTCAGGAGACACTGCCTTGTTTATTCCCTTATCCATTTCCCCCTGATTCTTTGCTTTGACTCTTCAGCAATTTTTTAAATCAATGTCTTGCATTTTTATCATATTCGTGGATGACACAAAGTTGAGACCAAGAACTCTAGTTAGGTTGAATGGCAGAATTAGTATTAAAAAACAATCGTGAAAGAAGCTTTACTCTTTAATTGTATGGATTATTCTATAATGGTTTGGACTTTGGTCTTGGAATTAGAGCACTCTAAAAGAGATTTTTGTCTACTACATTGATATTGTCTCTAAAAGAAGATAAGAAAAAAATGGGAAAATCATGCCTCTCAACCATGGTATATTTTAGCTAAGACCACTTATCCAAATTAATATCATGATTTTAATTAATAAACTAATCATTATGCAAGATCCTCAGAGAAGACAAAACATCCAGTGTTAGATGCACATCATACTTCAGGTCTCAACTATTCCATTAAATGCTTTCCTAATGTGATTATTAATAATGATAGCACACATCTAGATAGAACTTACATACCAAGCTTTACACAGAAAAACATAGTGGAAAAGTTAAAAAATAAAAGAATCCATAAGACAAAAACTTACTGTCAATTATAAGATACAAATTCCATTGAAGAAATGGGAGTTATCTACATGAATGAAATACAGCATACACACATTCACATGGGAAGTGATATTGTAGAGAGGATTTGTGACTTTAAACACCTATTAAACATCACCTTATGTTGTAGAATTGGCAAATACATTTTTATAACTAATCTTTACTGGAATATAAAATTTCTCTTTATTTATTGGTATCCTTTAAAAAGGCATGGTACACAGAAAATTGGCTTCAAATCCAGAAATATCTACAGTCATGTCTTGCCTCTCATATACTGGTTGTATGACCCAGGGCAAGTAATCCAGCCTCTCCGTGGTCATATGGCATATGGTGTGAGATGTTAGTCTGTATCTAGTTTCTGCCAAACTACTTTCTAGTTTTCCCAGCAGTTTTTGTCAAATAGTGATTTTTTTGTTTCAATCATAATAAAATTATTATAAATTATAATTATAAATTAAATTTATAAATTATAAATTAAAATTATAAAATCTTATTCAATAAAATAAAATGGGAGTTCTGGGGAGTATAGTGGGAAAGGGACATGGAAGGAGAGTGGATGAAATGATTAGACATGAGAACTGCAAGCCTCATAGCCTTTCATATTTTCCTCAAATACAGCTTTCTGGTCAGGACTTTCTCCACACCCTGCTTCACCTCTTTGTTCCTGAGGCTATAGATGATAGGGTTCAGCATTGGAGTCACTATCCCATAGGACAGTCCTATGAGCTCATCAGAAGTCTTAGTATCCTTTGATTGGGGCTTCATATACATGAAAAGGGCTGAGCCATAGAATAAGATCACCACAGTCAGATGGGCTGAGCAGGTAGAAAAGGCCTTCTTCCATCCCTCTCTAGAGTTGATCCTCAGGATACTGGAGAGGATGAAGACATAGGATAAGAAAATGAGCAGCAAAGGGATGACTAAGAAAACAAAATTTCCAACTGTCATGATAAACACATTGAGGGAAATGTCTCCACAGATAAGTTTGAGAAGAGCCAGGATCTCACAGGTAAGATGGTCAATGATGTTATTACAGAAAGATCTCATCATAGCCAGTAGAGTGAGTAGCAGGGAATACAGAAAGCCTAACACCCAGGTCCAAGTTGCCATCTGGATACAAAGTCCCTTGTTCATTATGATGGTGTATCTCAGGGGACTGCAAATGGCAACATACCTGTCAAAAGCCATCACAGCCAGAAGCACACACTCTGTACAGCCCAGGCCAAGAGAAATAACCATTTGTAGTGCACATCCAGTGAAGGAAATGGATTTTCTCTCAGACATAAAATTTACCAACATTTGAGGAATAGAGGAAGATGTGTAACATATGTCTAGGAAGGAGAGGTTGCCAAGGAAAAAATACATAGGAGTGTGAAGGTGGGGATCTAGTATGCTGATAATAATGAGGATGGTGTTTCCCAATAAAATCACCAGGTACATGATCAGGCAGAGAACATATAGAGATATTTGGAGGCCTGGGTAATGAGAAAGCCCAATCAGAAGAAACTCAGTCACAGCTGTATAATTCTGCTTGTCCATGTTATTGCATTTGGTCACCTATAGGATTTAGGGGAGGACATAGTTTGAAGAAAATGAAATCAAACTAACAATGACTTCCATTTATATTTTATCATTTGTAATTTTCTTTCTTAATATCAATTTTGTTTTCACTTCCATTAACAAGCACAAATATTCCAATATGTCGTTAAGAAGATGAGAAAAGAATACAAAAAAAGTCATGTGAACTGAACCCAAGAAATGGTGTAGAGCTAATCCTAGAAGACAAAAAGGATAACTTTGGTTACATCAAATGTAAAAGGTTTTCCATAAACAAAATCAATGTGGCTAGACTTATGAGAAGTCGGTACATGAGAGATACATTTGCAGCAAATATTTGTGGAGCTTATTTGAAGACAGGCATACTGTGAACTCTTGGTAGAGTTGTGAATTGACCAACTGTGATAGAAAATAATTTGTAATTATTTTTAAAAAGTCACTAAATTGTATATACTATTATAGACAGATAATTAGATCTCACTGCTAGGTATATATCTTAAGAAGATTTTTTTAAAAAAATATACATAAATATGTATATGTATGCACGCACATATACATGCACACACAAATATATTTATATCAGCAATTATTTTGGAGAAAAACCTGATGGAAAGTATATGCCCATTGACTGGGGCTCATTGATCAGGGATTGACTAAACAAATTATGTCATCTGAATATGATGGAAAATTACAGGAAATGTTGAATATGAAGATTTCACAGGAGCTTGAGAAGACTTATACAAACAGATGCAGAGGGAAATAAAAACCGGGTCAAAAATTTTTCCAATGACCACAGTACTTTAAGGAAAATTACATTGAAAGACTTCAGAACTCTGATCAGTGCAATGACATTTAGTGAAGAACATCTCAGTAACTCTTGGTATAGAAGTAATGGACCCTAATTGAGGCATACATTTTCAGGCATGGTTAACGGATTGACTTGATTGGTTTCACTGTATCTCTGTTAGACAGGATACTGGAAATAGAGAGGAGTCAGTGGGAAGTGAGTGATAAATAAAAATGAGATAATAAAGTACTTCTAGAAATTTCACTAAAAAAAGCTGAATACTGAATAACTGAAAACTGTGTAATGTTCTTGGCAAATAAGTGGGGGATTATGTAGGCGGGATGTTTCATAGTTTGTTAGATATACTCACTGTATCAGTTTTTTTTTTTCTTAACACTTTTCCTTTGTTACACATCTTCAATTGTTTCATTTTCAAGCAAAGGGTTGGCAGTGGGAGGAGATGGTTCTGGAAGTTACAGTGATGTAAAAACAAAAGACAGCAATACAATAATTTGTTTTGAAAATTGTAAGAAAATACAAGTAAAGAAAATTTTAAATGATGCAATGGCTAGAAAAGACACCTGGAACACAGAATACAGAACTGCATGTTGGAAGGGACTGTATAACTTAAAAAGCAGTATGGCTGAGCTAGAAGGCAATGAAAAATATAAAATATCAGAGTTTCAAGTGATCTTAGTCTGATTCCGTGATTTTATAGAGAAGAAAATTGAGCCAAAGCATAAATCCAAGGCTCAGTCATTAGTAACTTGATAATCTAGTGTAAGCTAATTAAGAGTGATCTGATATTAGAATAATTTCTTTAAACTATTGCTTTCATCTTGGTGTGAAAAAGAGAGTAAAGAGATTGTGGGGGTGGAGCTAAGATGGCAGAGTAAAAGCAGGGACTTGCTTGAGCTCTCCCCCAAACCCCTTTAAGTACCTGTAAAAATAACTCTAAACAAATTCTAGAGCAACAAAACCCACAAAATGACAGAGTGAAACAAATTTCTAGCCCAAGACAACCTGGAAGGTTGAGAGGAAAGGTCTATTGCATGAGGCTGGGAGAGAAGTACAGACCAACACTGGTAGTGCCAACAAAACTGGGCCTGCCAACAAACCTGGAACAAGCCACAGGGTATTGAACCACTGGCACCTATGGTGGTTTCCAGACTTCTCAACCCGTATATGCTGAAGACAACTTAGAAAGTCAGTAGGGAAGATCTGTTGGACCTGAATGAGAGAGAAGTGAGTTCTGGCCCCAGCCCAGGGGCGGCAGAGGTGGTGGGGGTGGCAGCAACAGCTACTTCCAGAGCTCTTGGCCCACAGACAGTGGGAGAGATTGAGTAGCTGATCACCGAGGGATTGTAGGGATCTTTTTGCTGTTGCTGAGGCAAGATTCTCTTACTTTGCCTGTGCCTGGATCTGGATCACAGTCCTGGGCAGTAGTCCTGGGGTGAGGAGGAGTGCTGTCATGGTGGAGCGTGTGGTGGTGGTGGACAGGGAATCTTCCTCACAGTTCCAAGGCAAAAAAGAGTGCTTGTGGTCACTCACAGACCAGAGCACAGGCCAAGAAAGAAGTAAACACCTCTCCCTTGATCATACCATCTTGGAAGAAGTGAAAGTTTACAGATCCCTAGAAATATCTCTGAAAACAGCTATACAAAACCTCTGAAGCTTAAGACAACACACCCTCTACACTGAAAGCAGAGGCCTACCTTAAAAAAGAGATAAAAAGTCAAGTAATTAGATGGCAAAATGACCAAACAGCATAAAAAAACTCAGACTATAGAATCTTACTTTGGTGACAAAGAAGATCAAAACATATAACCAGAAGAAGACAACAAAGTCAAGGCTCCAACATCCAAAGCCTACAAGAAAAATATAAATTGGCCTCAGTCCGTGGAAGAGCTCAAAAAGGATTTTGAAAATCAAGTAAGAGGAGTAGAGGAAAAATTGGGAAGAGAAATGAGAGAGAGAGGCAAGAAAATCATGAAAAATGAGTCAACAACTTGCTAAAAGAGACCCCCCAAAATACTGAAGAAAATAACACCTTAAAATAGACTAACCCAAATGGCAAAAGAAGTCCAAAAAGCCAATGAGGAGAAATCCTTAAAAAGCTGGGAACAGGAAGACCTTGGCTTCCATTGGAAGGAGAGTGGAAAGGTTGGATGCAGTCTGGCCCAGCTGTGCAGAAAGCGACCCAGCAGCGCCATCTTGTGGGGTTCCCTGAGGATTGACCTCGTTCATGGGGCTTGTTGGGGACAGCCCTTGGCTGCCCCCTAGCGCTTGAACCAGTGGCTCTGTGTCTTCCAGTTTAGTTGCTGGGAGTCCTAAAGTCCAACGGCTTTAAGCTTGCTGGGGTCTTCTGAACTCGAGATGCAGGAACTCGGCATGGTTTCCCTGGTCCTCCTGGTGATGTGTCGGGTAAATTTTTTGCCTAAATGGCTATTTTTGCCTGAAGAATAGTGGGGTCAGCCTCTGGCCACTGTTGGTAATGGGGATACCAAGCTGGAGAATACCATGGGCTGAAGCGGGTGGGGACAAGAGGGCCTCAGGGGAGCAGGAAACACTGGAACCTTGTAGAGTGTGTGCGAAGTAGAGATGAATGGACAGAGAGTGGGGGGGGCGGTGACAGCAGGACAGTGGAGTTGTGACAAACAGTCAAGGTCTATTGAGGAAAGGAGGTTGTCGTAAGCAAAACAGACATATGAGACGACTGGGGAAACAGACTGAAAGATGGATGTGTGCGCTCCCCGCCCACACACACACTGAGAGACAGACAGACAACAGAGAGACAGAGACAGAGAGAGAGACAGAGAGAGACAGAGACAGAGTGATAGAGACAGAAGGGGAGAGAAAGAGAAAGTGAAAGAGACAGAGAGATACAGAGACAGACAGAGACAAAGAGAGACAGAAAGTGACAGAGAGACAGAGAGACACACACACAGAGACAGAGAGACAGATAGAGAGAGAGAGGGAGAGGGATAGGGAGAAAGACAGAGACAGAAAGAGAAACAGAGACAGAAACAGAGAGACAAAGAAACAGAGAACTTGTTGAAGTGAATGTTGAAAACTAAAAATTACTTTTTTAAAAAATAGGATTACAGTAATCAGAAAGCAACAGTGTTTTTCTGCTCCAGCAAAATACTTCTTCAAACCTTTGCTGTTTACTTTGTGCTTTCTTTCCTTGTAATTGCTAGAGCTCCCACAGAATGGATACTCAAACCTTGTACCATCTGTATTTCTTTACTTTTAATATTTCTATACCAAGATAATTCCCAACTTCCACTTCCAACTTCACAAATCACCCCTCCCAAGATAATTCTCACTCTTCTCATTTACCTCTCCGTGTGTGCTCCAGTACGCGGTTAATTCCAAGTTAGTTGTTTCTTCCACCTTTCTGAAAAAGGAAGTTATTCACACAAATTCCTTAAAATATCTTGATGGATTGAGAGCACTAACCATAGCTATGTGTGCCCTGGCTTGTATGTGGCTGTAACTGTTTGTTTCACAAAACTTATTTTACACCTTCATCTTTCTCTCTAAGCTGTTCCTGAGACATGTAATAAAGCAAAAATTATTATTTCCTATAATTCAAATGGTGTGCGACATTGTCAACCTTAGTAGAATACTGCCGCTTCTGTTCTAAACCCTTATCATTAATGTGTGTAGAAAGCATTGTAACACTTCCATCCTACCCTAGACTAACCCCCTGGAAAGTTCCAAAGGATCATAGATTGGATCAAGATGCCAATTTAACCTCTGCCCCCATGATCCTCAGGGATTCTCTGTAATCCCTGAAGTAATTTAAAAGTTGTGTTTAGGAATGGTATAGAAATTACAAACTTTTGGATGCTTAGGGACAATGATCTAAAGTCCTAATTACAAAAAACTTATCAGACTATTTTAATTGATGCCAAACTCAACAAAATACGGAACAGAAAATCATCTCTTAGATTTCACCATGCTTATGTTTTGCATGACTGTGCATTTAGAATCTATATCAAATTGCTTGCCTTCTCAAGGAGGAGGACAGGAAGGAAGGAGGGAAAGAATCAGAAACTAGAAATTTAAAAGCGTGATTGTCAAAAATTTTTATTTGCATGTAATTGAGAAAAAAGAATAAAATTAAATTAAATATAAATTTCACCCTTCTAATACAAACAAAAGTGAGAAGAGTAAAAGTGTCTCAGTGATTCAGTTCAAAGTTCCCAATTTTCTTTGACTTCTCTGGGTATTACCAAATGGGGAAGATTGGATCAAAGCCACCAGTATCTCCAAATATCGATCCCTTACCCTCACCCTCTGATGTAAATCCATCTTCTGTGCTAGACATGATTGTGAAACCTATATTCACAATTGATAGCGGCTTATACTTTTCTTCTATTCAGAGTGGAGACATACAGACCAGACAATAGATGAATTTAGGCCTAGTTTAAGGATTGGACCCAGTGAGGAGTGATTGCTGAACTGATGTTAGCCTTAAGGGTCAAGGTTCAAGCAGAGTAACACAAAGCTCTTTCTTTGACCCTTTAATTTTTTAAAAAAAATTTTAAAAAATTAATGGTCTGCATGCTTATTATATTTGTGAATGACACAAAATTGGGACTGAGAAATTATGTGGCTTGAAATAATTAGTAACCCCAAAGATCTGGATGGCCTTTAGTGATTAGTTGCCTTTTCAGCTCCCAATTCCATGACTTTGCTCTTTAATTGTTAGCATAATAGAGTAGAATGGACCCTAAATTTAGATAAAAGAGAAGCTATGGTCTACTATTTCAATATTTTCCTAGAAAGGGACCAATAAAAAACATTAAAGGAAATGAGAAAAACCTACAACTCCACCATGGTATGTATTAGTTAAAATCAGTCATTTAAAATGCTTACTTAATATTGATGTAATTAATTAATGAACAGTTACGCCAGATTCTCAAAGAGATTGTAATCTCTAGTGCTGGAGGATGCATCACATTCTAGGTCTCACCAATACCATCAAAATTCTTGTTCAGCTATTAAAATATCATAGCCTTATAAAATTCCCCCAAGTTGCAAAACCCCAAACTTATATACATATGTGTGTATGTATATGTATATATAATATGTATATTATATATACATATACATACATACATATATATATACATATACATACATATAGATCTACATCTATATCTATATATGGAGACATAAATGTAAAACAAAACAAACATTAAAATACAGGACAGAAAAAAGCACTTAATGGATTCAGAGGCACCCTAACTCTGATACTATCTGCATCAAGCAAGTCATTTCCCTGGACTTCATTTTCCTTATCTATAAAATGAGGGCATTGGACTAGATAACCTGTGATGCCCTTCAAGTTCTAGGTATATGATTGTATGTTTCACCTACTGATGCTTTGACTGGGTATATTTTGGAGCAGCCCAGGCCGTAATATTTAGCCAAACCACCAGGTAGCAGTCTAAGCTTGCAATGCAAATTAACTCAAAGATAAATGCATGGTTTTTTTCCAACTGACTCATGCTTTGCCTAGTCAGATAGCACAAGCCATCCTGGCTGCCTTAGAGTAACCAGGGAATTCATGCAGTGGTTCAAACACCATGACTTTGTTGCCCAGAAGCAGTCAAAATACTGGCACCATAAGCAGGAATTGTGACTGGGTATCGTAGAGAAGAATAACTGAGAGCCACAGACAAAAGAAACCCAGAGTTGGTGAATAATACAATTTGCTAGAGTTCCTTTCAGCTGATGAGCATAGGGAAACTGATTTCTCTCTTTAGTCCATGGGACTGAGGTAGGAGTCTACCTGTTCTTTTATTAGCCTCATCCCTGTGAGATCAGGATATCTCCTTCCATACCCTAAGATCTAGGAATGATTCAAAATAATAGCTGAGAGAGGTGGTTGGTGGCAACCAATTTCATGTAGAAATATTTGTTCTACTTCCCTTATGACTTTATCATATATACAATATATGATATATACATACAATATATACAACATGATGACAGCATGCAAAAATCTCTGAATCTATGTGTATGTCAGGGAAGGCCAATTAAAACAATCAACTAAGTCCTTTCCATGCCAAATTAAGTAACTAATAAGACATTATCTTCTAATATTTTTATGAGGCAACAGTCCCAGCCATGTCCCTGAGAGGGAATCACTTTTGAAAGGGACCAGTGAGCCTCTTTCCTTTCCCATCTGTGCCCAGAAAAGGACTTTGCAAATTCTGGAGAGTCAGAAGATTTTGAATTTCTTGTTGGCATCCTGGTCCTGGCAACATCTTTGGACACAGTTAACACAGTGTTTGCTTTAAAAGGAGAATACAAACTAGACATACTTAGGAAAGGTAAGAAAATCAATGGGAGAATCACACTGACTGGGGACTCAAGTACTATTAAAAAAAACACCCTATTCCCAGTTATAAATAACTATGTGAAAGAATGCTCTAAATCACTATAGATGAAAAAATGCAAATCAGAACCATGAGGATTCATCTTATACCTATCAAATTGGCAAAGATAACAAAAACTGGAAAAAGTCAATGGTGAAGGTATTGTGGAAAGATAGGAGCCCTGAAGCGTTATTGATGGAGTGTTAATATAGAACAACCATCTGGAAAGCAATTTGGAATTATGTAAATAAAGTGGCAAAAATGACCATAACTTTTGACTTAGAGATTCTACAGCCAGGTACAAGCCCTAAGGAAGACCCTGATAAAAAGAAATATAATATATACCAACATATTAATAAAAGTACTTTTTTCAGGATCAAGTCATTGGAAGCAAAGCAGATGCCTATCAATTGGAGAATGGATAAGAAAATTTTGGCACATGAATGCAATGCAATATTACTGTGTTAAAGAAACTATGAATGTGATGAATACAGAGAAGCATGGAATAACTTACATTAACTGATGCAAAGTAAAGGAAATAGGTATAGGAAAGCAATATACACAATGACCACAACAATGAAAAAGTGCAGAACAATGATGATAAAATAATAAAAAATGTATGCTGCAAAATTGCAAAAAATGCCACTTCCCAAAGAAGTGACATGAGAAGACAAGTTGCTTCCACTTCTTTGCAGAGGTAGAAAATCCATGGGTGTGGAATGTTTCATTATTGTAATTTTTTCTATGTATTGATCACTTTACTGAAAAATAAAACAAGAACAGAAGTCCAAACTATTGCTTGAAACTAGGAATACTCTGTACTTCATACCACTGCAGACCCTGAGGAGTGTGTTGTCAAACGTATAGTATTTGCACCCACAAAATTCAATTCCAAATGCAGAATAACTAATGAACAAAGCACTTTGGGTTTTGTTGTTTGACATGGTGTGTCAATCAGATGACTTGGGGCTTTGCTCCTCACTTATCTTGACTGACGACAAACTCTGGCATGGACTCTTCTCATTAGATCTCTGGTGACTCACTCTTCTGACCTTTCAAAGCTCACAAGGTCACAGCCCATTCCTTTCCATTTTCAATACTCTTTCACCAAATGCAAGAAACACAATAGGCACAATAGAAATAAATGCAAGAGTAGAACCTTTGGCTTACAGCTTCATATTGAACATGGTGGGGAGCTTAGACCATTGGTGCTAGATGTCTCTCTTTCTCTCTCCACTCAGAAGCTTAGAGCAATCCTTTCTCTCTTTGAGCCAAACCTGAAAGACAGAGGGATCACTTTGGGCAGCTGGTGCCTTTTGAATGTATACCAATGTCTTCTCATCAGTCATTGATAGATAAGTCCTTTTATTCACCAAGAGGTAAATGGATTGGAAACAATTAGAGTACCTGATCATTCTCCAAATAGGGGAGCAGGGCCCTGCCATTCCATGTCATTATGCCTTTCTGGAAGCAGGCACCCCAGCCTCTTCCACACAGGCCAGTATCAGCAAAGCAGTTGTGCATTCTCTGGGGATGAGGCTCCCCTTGGCTACTTCTCCCATTACATAAATGCATACAAAATAAATCCAAGGAAATTGTGTTAGAATGGACACTAGGAACTAGGGGATCTGAAATGCATTCATATGGAAGGTGGCATTTGAGCTATTTCTTTTTTTAATCATTTGTATAGTTGTTATTATGTACCAGGCACTGTGCTGAGAACTTTACAATTATTGTCTTTTTTGATCCTCACAACAACCCTGGGAGGTAGGTGCTATTATTATACCCATTTTACAGATGAGAAAACTGAGGCAAACAGAGGTAAAGCAACTGTATTAAGAAGGCAGAATTTATGATTTCAAAGAGAATCATATATATGTCTGAATGGTTCAGAACCACAGGATATAAGAATTCTCTAAGCAGAAGGCAGAAGAATTAAAGCATTTATTCAGGCTCCGAAGTAACAGACCCATGAACCAGCCTCCCCATTTTGATATTTTGATCAAAAGCTTCGAGGCCCAATAATTCCGCCTCACAAGAGTAACCAGGAGGCCACAGAAAAACATAATGGTATTAAACAAAATCATATTCATGCTTCCCATCTCCGGTAAGAAGATTACCCACTGGCCTCAAGTCCTTGCTCGGCACTCCTGGGTCCACACACGGGTTGGCCCTGCTTCCAGGTGGGCTCTGCTTCTGGGTCGGCTCTGCTTCCACAGCTCCTGCTTCAGCTTCAGCTTTATCTTCAGCTTCGGCTGTAGCCGTCTCTTGGCTCACCTCTCCTCGCAGCCTCCAAACCCGACCCAGCGATGGAGCGCCTCCTCCTTCAGTCCCAGGTCTACGAAAGTCTGCTAGAGGCCGAGGCACCAGAAGGGGAAGTTTACACCCTCACTTTGTTCCAAGACCGCGCTGCGCTTTGTGGCTGCCACGGTAGCGAGGGTGCTGAGACGCCCTCCTCCCAGCAGAGACCCTTGGCGTCATCAAGTACCATGACCAGAGCCCATTGGTTCCCGAGTTGGCCCCTCCCCCTAGGACCCTGGGAGGCTCACATCCACATAGACTAGGTCAACACCCAACAGGGCGTGCCTCTGGAGTTAACACCTCCCCTTAGCCAGCCCCACCTCAGTCATCAATCCACACCCACATAGGTTTTACACCTAATAGGGCTTTGGGCCTGGGGCTTAGCACTTAGCAAGACTCAATGAAATAGCTGAATCACTCAAAGCAAACAAAAGCCAAATTCCTCAAGGGAACCTGTTGAACTAAGTGCTAAGGAGCCCATTTTGCTTACAAATACAGCAACTTTCCCAGGGTTACATAGCTCAAAAGTATCTAAGGCTGAATTTTAATTTAGGTCTTCCTGACTCCATGCCCAGTTCTCTATTCTCTCCTCCATCTAGCTTTGGAGGAAACAAGGAATTGTAAGAGGTGAAGGTAAGGAGAGAGTGCATTGCAGGCCTAGTTCTTTGTTATCTTTTTATTTTAAATTTAATTTATTTAATATATTTAGTTTTCAGGATTGATTTTCACAAAGAGTTTGAATTACAAATTTTTTCCCCATTTCTACCCTCCCACCCACTCCAAGATGGTATATATTCTGGTTGCCTCATTCCCCAGTCAGCCCTCCCTTCTGTCACCCCGCTCCCCATCCCATCCCCTTTTCCCTTCTTTTCTTGTAGGGCAAGATAAATTTCTATGCCCCATTGCCTGTGTATCTTATTTCCTAGTTGCATGCAAAAACTTTTTTTTGTTTGTTTTTGAACATCTGTTTTTAAAACTTTGAGTTCCAAATTCTCTCCCCTCTTCCCTCCCCACCCACCCTAAGAAGGCAAGCAATTCAACATAGGCCACATGTGTATCATTATATAAAACCCTTCCACAATACTCATGTTGTGAAAGACCAACTATATTTTGCTCCTTCCTAACCTATCC
>JAQQSZ010002493.1:0-14740 GCA_028646595.1 Phalanger gymnotis | reverse complement strand
GCATCCTTCTAATTTCTTTTTCCAATTTTTCCTCTACTTCTCTAACTTGCTTTTCCAAATCCTTTTTGAGCTCTTCCATGGCCTGAGACCAGTTCATATTTTTCTTGGAGGCTTTTGTTGCAGGCTCTTTGACTTTGTTGACTTCTTCTGGCTGTATGTTTTGGTCTTCTTTGTCACCAAAGAAGGATTCCAAAATCTGAGACTGAATCTGGGTATGTTTTGGCTGCCTGGCCATGTTCCCAGCCAACTCACTTGACCCTTGAGGTTTTCAGCGGAGTATGACTGCTTGTAGACTAAAGAGTTCTATGTTCCACGTCTGGGGGGATGTGCCAGCTCTGCCACACCAGCACTCCTCCTTCCCCAAGAACTCCCCACGCTGACTGGACTTAGATCTTCAGCAGCCTCTTCGCTCCTGCTCTGATCCACCACTTAATTCCTCCCACCAGATGGGCCTGGGGCCAGAAGCAACTGCAGCTGTATTTCTAAAGCTGCCCCACCTCCACCGCCCCAGGGGTGGTGGCCAAACTGCAAACTCCCTGTCCCCAGCATCTTCTCCCACTGACCTTCTCTGTTGTCCTTAGTGTTTGTGGGTTGAGAAGTCTGGTAACTGCCGCGGCTCTGGCTCACTGATTCAAGGCGCTAAGGCAGGCTCCGCCCAGCTCCCTGTCTGGTTGGTCTGCCCCGGCCATGCTGGGCTCTGCTCAGCTCTGCTCCTCTCTGCTCTCAGCTCCATGTGGGATAGAGGTTACCCAGAGACCATCCAGGCTGTCCTGGGCTAGAACCTTGCTTCTTTGTGCTATTTTGTGGGTTCTGCAGTTCTAGAATTCTGTTCAAAGCCAATCTTTAATAGGTTTTTGGAGGGACTTGGTGGGGAGCTCACGCTAGTCCCCGCTTTCCAGCCACCATCTTGGCTCAGCCCCCCGGGTTTGGGGTTTTTTTGGGGGGGGGTATTTTTAATGAGCTTTTCTAACATCCCTACACTGAAAAAATTACCATTTTGCAGTCAAATCGTGTATATCTCCAAAGTATGGTGTACAAAGCACACCAAATCATGTTTTAAAAGTTCATTTTTAGTCATTTGGGGGATACTTTACTGCTTTGTGAATTTATTTTGAATCTTACTTATCTAATTTTTGTATAAGATCGGAGGATCCTATGGCCATTTGTCCTTCATTCAAATGAACAGTGATGTAATTTAAAAGTATTACTTATTGGAGCAGCTCAGAAAACATCCATGTTAATAGTCTGTAAAAGTTACTCCATCTCAGTGTCAATGTTGTTCGGTAGAATGCCAGAAGAACTGAATCGTGTCCATTTTAGTTTGAGAGAACATTATCATGAAGCTTCAGCTAAATATAAAATTAGAAACCTAACAAGTTTTGTGTCTGTTACAATATTATGTAGGAGCTCAAAGTGCCTTTTAAATGCTTTCTTTAATCCTCAGTGCTTTGGAGAGGTAGGTGGCAAATGTGACCCTTGTTTCCAGAGGGACAGATCACACATAAGGGATCGCTTGCTGAGTCATGGTACTTGGCAATGACAGCCTTCTATTCAAGTGTGAGACATTAGTCTACTCCCTACAATCAGGGTACCTGAAGCTGTTGCCTTCCCAAAGAAACTATTTTTCAAACAACTGAGTGCAAAACAGTAATGACCATTTTTAATAAGCACAATAAAATTAACCACAGCATGCGACAAGAATTATAGCTTTAAAAATATAACCAAATTTGTATTTTAAAAATATCTTAACTCAAATAAATTAATTTTTACAGTAAAAAAAAATCATACCCTTCTAATTTAAGTATTATCCTGAATGAAAAAAGTGGACATTTGATGAACCCTCAGACTTTCAAGACTTTGTTTAAAAAATTCCTCAACTTAATAGAAGATTTGACATACAAGAACCAAGAGAAACATAAGGTACATACCACACACTGACTATAAGGGATTCAGAAGGACAGACTGTTTGCCTTTTATATAAAATAAAATGTAAAATGCATGTCTAAGAGTCTTATTAATAATTGTCAAGCTCATAAGAAAGAAAGGGATAAACCTGACTATGATATGAATTTAAAAAGTAAAACCATTTAGAAACAGATAAAAAAAAAGAGTAACTATTTTATGCAAAAGGTGCAAGAGGAAGAAAGGATACAAAGGATTTAGTTGAGGAGGAGGACCGGTAGTCCTGATAACCTACTTTCATCAGGAATGGGTTTAAGAGGGAACAATACATACATACATACATACATACATATATATATGCATATATACTTTTATATGCATATATACATATCAGGAATGGGTTTAAGAGGGAACAATACATATATATGTGTGTGTGTGTGTGTATATATATATATATATATATATATTTAGAAGAGTATAAAAGTCTTCTAAATTTAGAAGAAATAAAATGGTAGGGGTATAGTCGGGGGGGAGGACAAGGGAGGGATTAGGATAAGGGAGGGATTTTTAGAGGGGAGAATGAGGGAATAGGTAAAGGGTGTTTAAATTAATAGGAAGGGGAAGATAGGGGAGGGATCCTTAGAGGGGTGAAGGCAAGTAATAGGAGGCTGATGTAGCAGATAGAAATAAAGTACAGGAGGCAGGAGGGATAGGAAACAAAAGATAGGTACAAACATAAAAACGAGAATCGGGAGTAGAGTATGTTTGGGGAAGTATGTGTTCATATATGCATATCTGTAATTGTATGTATATATCTGTATGTGTATGTATATATTGTGAAACATCTAAATTATATGGTAGCCTTCTTGGGGATTGGGGGGAGGGAAAAAAAGAACCAAGTTAAGAAAGTGCAAAGCAGAGAATAAAAGAAAACACAAAGAAGCAAACAAAAGATGGACAATTCTCAACACAAGGTGTATTATTTTTCATACAGGTTTTCTTGAAATGAAAATTTATTGTTACATATTTTGCATCCTCTCCTATGTTCTGCTATGCACATGACATGCTTTTTTTCTTTCTTAATTTATATTTAAGTTCCAATATTCAAGTTTATTATATATTTTTTTCTTTTCTCTATTTTGTATTTGTGTTCTCGTAAAATAAAATTTAAAAAAAACTGTTAAGAAAAAGAAAAAAAAAGTAAGAGGCCCAGCCATTGCCACCAACTGCCAACCCACTGCCACACTCTTGGCAGAAAAGCCAGATTAGCTGAAACAGAAAGGTAACCTGAGGAAGAAACAAGCATCATGTGTCCAGTAAATCAAACCACCCTACCACCTTGACCACTATGTCCCCTTAGACATTGAAAGAGACAGCCCAGGACACTGAACCCAAGAGTCTATTTCCCCTAAACCACCAAACCTGCTTGCAGCCCCTATAGCCACTAAGGGGCAAAGTTCTGTGGAGAAGGTACCCGCTTTCCTCACCACCAATAAAAACTATTGACAAAATGCCATCATTAGGCAGATAGGCATAGGATCCCTGAGAGAGGTATTATCCCCTACCCTGAGCAACTTTTTTTTGCTACCAGAATAACCTTCATATGAAACATATTTCTGGTGAAGTAGCTCCTGTGGAGGAGTCATTCACCCCTATCAACTATCAAGCCAAGTGTCATATACAGCGCAAGCAAGTCAGCCTACTGGAAGCATCAAAGGATTTTAAGTAAAGACAGGAGGCATAATTTCATAAGGAAATCAAACCATCACCACCACTACCACTTTGACTACCATCTCCCCTCAGTACCACATGGAAATATCTCAGGATCCTAAACCCACGAGCCTTAGGCATAGCTACACCACTGAATCTGCTTCTGGCCTAGGGCCCATAGCAATCATCCTGGAAAGTAACTGCAGTGGCCTGGCAACTGCCCTTGCAGGTATTACAGTCACAACAACTGAAGATCTGAAAAAAAAAAAAAGTTCTTGCCACCAAAGTCTATATCACTGTCCAAAGGTTCTAAATCAGAAACTGATATGATTTTATCAGTAAAAATGACATTAGAAACAGGAATTGTCATCTGCTTTTATGCTGTATCCTAAGGACTACGAGGCCTTTCCATATGACTTGCGGCTGAAAACTTCCATATGTGTTGTCTCTCCCTTTAGAATAGAGCTCCCTGAAAGCAAGGACTTTATTATTTTTCTCTTTGTATTCCTAGTTTTGCTTTGCTTTGCATGTGTTGATTTTGTTCAGTTTTTTCAGGTGTGTCCAACTTTTCATGACACCTCTTGGGATTTTCCTGGCAAAAGTTTAGGGTGGTTTGCCATTTCATTCTCTAGCTCATTTTATATATGAGGAAACTGAGGAAAATATTGTTCAGTGACTTGCCCAGGGTCACACAGCTAGTAAGTGTTTGAGGCTGGATTTGAATTCACCAAGATGAGTATTCCTTACTTTAGGCCCGGCATTCTATCCATTGTGCCTTCTAGCTGCCTTGCAGTGCACATAGTAAGTAATTAATAAATGTTTAATTCATTCATTTATTGTTAGAAAAAGTTTCCTCACTTAAGAATTCTTTATACCAATGAAAACAGAGGTCTACTCCCTATCCTTTATTCTCATTCTTAGTACCCAGCTGCTCTGATTCAGATGGAAATGTCCTCTCCACATTTGTGGCCAAGATTAATAGATAGGACAGATGTTAACATTCTTCATCTTACAGATGAAGAAACTGAATGACACTGTAGTAAAGTGACACACTCAGTAAACAGAGATCAGCAACAAAGCAGAAACTAGAGACTGAGTCTTCAGATGCCTAGTCATCAGTGCAGTTCTGTTAGATGACCCCATCTTCCAAATTGTATTCATGGAGCCCCTGTGTTATAAATGACACAAAAAGTGAATTATGGGAATTAAAAAGTCATTTAGTGATATCTTCTCTTCAAAATATTAAACTTGAAATGATTCTGTAATAAACATTTAATGCATATGCCAATTGAATTGTGAAAACTAGTCATTCATTTCTATATTTTGCTCAAAAATTTCTGCCAAGCCCCTTTATTACAAAACTTCAGCCCCCAAAGGTCTCAGAAAAATATTGTCTATATTCTATAATAATCTTTTAAACCCAAAGTATTTCCTAACAACCTCAAAACCAACTTTTGTTCCTTAACCTTGATGAAACATCATTCACAAAGGTCACCAATGATCTCTTAATTTTCAACACCAATGATATTCTCTTAGTCCTTGTTCTCTTTGACATTTCCACTGTATTTACCACTACTGACCAGATACTATTGCTAGATATTGTCTATTTTCACTTCTCATAAAATCATTCACTTCCATTTGCTCAACTCTAATTTTTAAGGAATTATTTTCTTCAATGACCTTTTCTTTCTCCTTTTCCATTTTGCCAATTCTACTTTTTAAGTAGTATTTCTTTCCTTCCCTTTTTCCCTTTTTTCCATTTGGTCAGTTTTGCTTTTTAAGGCATTCTTCTCCTCATTGGCTTTTTGTACTTATTTTATGATTTGGCCTTGTCTGTTTTTAAGGTGGTATTTTCTTCAGAATTTTGTTTTGTCTCCTTTCCAAGACATTGACTGATTTTTCATGATTTTCACGCATTACTCTCATTTCTCTTCCCAATTTTTCCTCTACATGTTTTACTTGATTTTCAAAATCCTTTTTGAGTTCTTCCATGGCCTGAGATCAATTCATATTTCTCCTGGAGGCTTTGGGTGTAGGAGCTTTGACTTTGATTTCTTCTTCTGAGTATATGTTTTGACCTTACTTGCCACCATAGTAACTTTCTATGGTCAGAATTTTTTTCTGTGTTTGCTCATATTCCCAGCCTATTACCTGATGCTTAACTCTTTGTTAAAATAGTGCTTTGCTTGCAAGGTGGAGAGCACACTTTCCCAAGCTTCAGGGATTTGTGCAGCTGTTTCTGGAGATACTTCTAGGATATGTAAGTTTTCAGTTCTTCCAAGGTGGTATACTCTAAGGAGAGATGTTTACTACTCTCCTGGTTTGTGCTCTGGTCTGTAAGTGACCACAGGCATTTTTTTCTGCCTTGGAACTACAACAATGGTCCCTGTTCCACTGTGGCCACAAGTTTTGGGACTGCCACCCTGGTCTGTGACCTGGATCTGAGTATGGGCAGAACAACAGAGTCCTGCCCCAGTGCTAGCAAAGAGACCCCTGTAATCTCCTTCTGACCAGTTTGACCCCTTTGTGGTCTGTGGACTGAGAGCTCCAGAAGAATATGTTACTGCTGCTGATTCAGTGGTTCCTAAAGCCTGCTCTTGGTTTGCTATGGCTGGGCCTGTGTGGGCATGGCCTGCTCTAGACTATGTTTCACTCTCAACAAGGTGTGATAGACCTTTCCTACTTACCTTTTAAGTTGTCTTTGGCATCTGTGGGCTGAGAGTCCTGGAAAATGCCACTTCTACCACTGATTTAGTCACCTTGATGTCTGCTTTGGGTTTTCTGGGGCCAGATCTGTATTGGCCTGTCTGCACTGGACTACACTCCTCTCTCATCCTGGTGCAACAGACCTTTCCTGCCAACCTTCTAAGTTGTTTTGATCTTGAAAATGGTTTTAGTCTGTCTTTTGTGGGTTCTGCTGCTCTAGAATTTGTTTGGTTATTATCTGAAGGAATTTGAGCTGTTTAGGGGAAAGCTCAGATGATACTCTGCCTTTACTCCTCCGTCTTGGCTCTGCCTCCTTGATAGTCTCTATTTTGGCTTTACAAAGTTCGCATCCTGATTTTCTTTCTGCTTATGTAATCATTCTCCCTTGACTGACACAGTGAATAAATTGCTGTACCTAAAGATAGAAGATTTTATGAAACTTGAAATTCTGAGGAGATTTTTACCATGTAGTATCCTTGTGGTCTTTTCACCTCACTCCAAGTAGCCAGTGCCTTAAGAACATCTCTGTGTCTGTGTCTGTGTCTATCCATAAGTTTGCAGGAAATGTGTCTACAATCTGGGACTACAAGAATGAGACCCTGTGGAAGCATTCTTTGTTTTTCTAATTGATGAAGACTCCACTGGTTATAGCATCCAGGAAATGGTGAATGGGAAGAGCATAGTGACAAAAATACAAGTGAAACAGCAGGTCCAGCAGAATTATAAGTATGTCACCTCCCAAGGCCAGAAAGCTTTCCTACTAGAGCAGGATAGCAGCTATGGGGATGTCTTCAGCTACAGTATAGGAAATCTGCCTTCTAGCCAGAAGGCTGCTGTCACTCTGAGCTTCATTCAGGACTTGCCCCTTGAGGCAGATGGAGCTGTTTGCTTTGTGCTGCCAGCCATCTTGAACCCATGCTATCTCCTCCAAGAGTCAGCCAAGGCACCTCTCAAATCCCACAGGTTCCTGGCAAGGAGCCGCCCTACACATTTAGTGTGAATGCCAATGTCTGCTCCTCCCATGGCATTGAGAAGTTCCATTCTAACTGTACCTTGTGTTCCTTGCAGCACTTGGAAGATGACAAGATAGTTGTCCCATTTCCTTGGCCGAAGGATGTCAGTTTGATCTGATTGTTGGGATTCTAGTTAACTCTAGGGGAGTGAAAATGCCCAGTGTCTCTGTGGAACTGGTCCAGCCTGATGCCAAGCCAGGTAGGTAGAGCTGTGATGGTGAGTTTCTACCTTAGCCTCCCTGTGTCCCAGGGAAGGGCACTTCTGGCAAATTTATCTTCCTCACGCACTACTCAGGGAGCATGTCTTACCCAATGAATAACAAATGAGGTGTCCAGTCACAAAGAAACTCTGGTCCTGCTGATGAAGGGTTTACTGCTTAGCTGTTATTTCAATATCTATAGATTTCGATCTTACTTTGAGTCACCCTTTCCAGGAAGTGTATAGTGCACATAGCACGTTATAGAGGAGAACATGAAGAGACTAAAGACTCTACAGGCTGACCAGGAAAGGACTGAAATCTTAGAGCCACCGAAGGACATTTATAGCAAATTCCGCAAACCAGAACACACACAGACACAGACACAGATACAGACAGACAGACAGACAGACACACACACACACACACACACACACACAACCTGCAGCTTTTTGTCTTCACAGATCAAGAAGTTTATGATACATGGCAAGTCGTTGCCAAAATTCAATGCCACAGCCAGCATCTCAGGTCTTTTTTCTTTTGGAATTGAAGAAGAGGCTTCCACCTGCCTTATTATAGGCATTGCTTGGACAGTTGGGGGCACTGCAAAATTGATCATAGGCAAGGCCAGAATGCAACCCAAGACCCTCCTATCTCTATGGTGGCCCTGCAGCCAATGGTACAGGATATCTCCCTAACACCTAGGCTGGAGACTGCCTTGTTCTCTCCAGCTCTTGTCATCTGCCAGGGTCAGAGGTTAATCATCTATGCCCAGTTGCACAGGACAAATGCATTTAAAGGAGCAGCAGATGAGATATGTCTTCAATATATATTTCAAGGTGATGGCTTCAGTAATACAGTGCCATTCTCCCTGAATCCCAAGGCAGATGACAAACTCACAATTTACTACCTGGCTGCCAAGTCCTTGATCCAGACCCTAGACAGAAACTTATTAGATGCCACAAAAGAGAAGAAAAAAGTGGTGGATATCACCTCCAAGCGGGAAGTTATAAAGCCTACATTGCTATTGATAAGGACCTCAACCAGCTCATGCAAGGCCCGTTAACTCAGATGGATATTCCATTGGTCTTCACATATTCCAGACCAATGAAGTACATGCCAGGTCTTTTGGCATACACTTGGTCTTCCATTGCTTGATGTAGTGGAGCTCCCTTGTCCTTCATCCTACAAGCCCTGTGTGCTGATATAGTTGAGAGTGATGCCTGGGATGATCTCTATCTCTGTGTCTCAGACTCTTCTTCCACACTGATATCTGCCACAGACTAAACCCCTCCAGGGTATCCACTTCTGCAGCTCATTTCCCTCCAGAAGACAGATGGTTCCTAGGAAAGGGATAAAGCCCTGGCCTCAATTGTGGGTGTGAGTATTCAGGTTGTATTCTCTGCATCGCCTGACTAGAGTAAAGATGTCCCAAGCTGGGCCACCGTCTCGGCTGTGTTGTGGATGTGTGGCACCAGCTGGGACGAGAGAGAAGAATGGGAACTTCTGGAAAGAAAAGTTGTGGTGTAGGTCTGGGCTTGATCTGATACCTGCCTGATTGAATACATCAAAGCTACCAGTGCTTTCCCGAAATCATTTGTAGATCTTTCTGTCTTTGGCCTGTGAGAATACAAATGGAAGCTAATAAGTGTCTATCTTTGGCTATTACTCATGCTCACCTATGCTGCTGTGACCTATTGGTATGCCTCCCTTCCCAGTTATGGCTTTTCCCCCATGAGGATTGGTCAATCAGATTTAATTTGATTTATTCAAGTATTTATTAAGGGCCCTACTATGATCTGAGCACTGTGCTAGAAGCTAGTGCTATAAACACAAAAATGATAGTCCCCTCACACAGCTTACATTCTACTGGAAAAAGCAATAAATATACAGATAAGTAAATTGCAAAATATGTACAAAACAAATTGATTGGGAATGAAGATATTACTCTAGCTTTTCTCTCTCCCCACTTTTTTGTTGTTCAGTTGTTTCAGCGGTTTTCTTGGCAAAGATATGGGAAAGGTTTGCCATTCCCTTCTCTGGCTCATTTTACAGCTGAGGAGCCTGAGGCAAATGGAATTAAGTGACTTACTTAGGATCACACAATCAGTACCTGTTTGAAGATGGATTTGAAGTCAGGTCCTCCTGGCCCCAGGCCTGGTTCTCTATTCACTGTGCACCACCTAGCTGCCCCCTTTAGAATACCTTATACCCCACCCATTTTACAGATGAGTAAACAGAGTGATGGAAGGACTAGTTTGAAGTGTCTTTAGTCTATTCGCAGCTAGGGATTTGACTTTTGAGGAAAGAGTGAAAATTTAGCTGGACGTAAGACATGAACCTACCATGACATATGTTAGTGTATTAACAGAATTAGAATGTCCTTGTATTAGATGACTTTAAAAAATTCTTCTAACACCTTATCTTCTGCACTACCCAGACAAAGCTGATAAACAGTCAAGGACCTCAAACAAAGGAAGCTATAGGTGGAGGGCAGCAAGCATTAGGTTTATCCTAACCCTGTGCCTGGGGGATGTGGCTGTGGGAAGAGATACTGAAATTCCCTGACTCACAGATTCAACTCTGCACTAGACCTTTATGATTCTATGTGTGTGGTCTTTATAGCCTCTGCTTCTACAAGCACTAATGAGCTCCCTTTGCCACCTATGGGAGCTGTTGGAGACATACAGACTTCTCCATGGTCATGGAGGTAGAATTCTATGACTCTGGACTGCCAGGCCCCTGCTTTTATGCCCTATAGTCTGCTGAACAACAGTAGTAGTAGACTGAACTACAATACACATCTCCCTCTCTCTGAGATAAAGGTAAAGGCCTTCTCTCATTGTAATGATTTGGCCCTTATATCCCCAATTTCTTTGTCATAGATACTTAAGTTTTTCAGAACCATGCTATTTCCTGCAAATATTCTAGTAATAAGTAAAAAAAAAAAAATGACACCTGTAATCTGAATGCAGATTGAAGATACTTTCTTTCTTTATTTTTCTTGGTTTTTCGTGTTTGTTTTCTTTCACAGCATGACTTACATGGAAATGTGTTCATACATGTATAACCTATGTCAGATTGAAGGAAGGAGGGAGAGAAGATGGAACTCAACATTTGAAAATTTGTAAAATTTGAAAAAAAGAATGTTAAAATTGTTTTTTCATATAATTGGGGAAAATAAAATATTAAAAAAATAAAGATAGAATATTTGAGCTCAAATGTGGCCCCAGACACTTACTAGCTGGGCTTCTCTAAGCCTCAGAATCCTCATCTATAAAGTGAGAATAAAAATAGCACCTACTTCACAGGTTTATTGTGAGGATTAACTCAGATTTTCTCTTCTGCTCTCTCTTTGCCTCTGCCTCTGCCTCTGACTCTTTCTGCCTCTTTCTATATACACACAATCTTTACATAAAAGTGTTTTAAGAATTACTTTGAGTGACTAAGTCATTTTGACTATTGTAAATGCAAAAACTAAAAATAAAGGACATATGAATAAAGATGCTGTGTCCAGAGAAAGAACTGATAAATAGATGTATAGAGTAATGGTACACACACACACACACACACACACACACACACACCGCTATTTGTGTCTTATGGGTAACTATCTCTAGGGCAGGGGAGGGAAGAAAAAAGGGGAAGAAGACATTTACATTAAAACTTTGTTATATGTTGAAGAGGAATAGCAAGTTGTATATAATAGATTTGCAAGTCCACGTGCAATCATCTTTTGTATCATAATATAGTATAGAAATCCTTTTTTATTTCATAAATTAAAAATTAAATTTTTTTTAAAGTGGACTATCATCATTTGGCTTCTTGGCTTTTTTCCAGTTCTTTGAGGTAGGTCATCCCCAAAGTTCTTACCTTGTCCTTTCCTTTAAAGTACACCACATATTTGGAATTAAAGGCCTGAGGTTCAAATTCCATCTCTGCCACATACTACTTGTTTGGTCTTTGGTAAGTGAATTATCTCTGAGGAGCCCCAGGTTCCAGATTTGACTTAGCATGAACACCACAGTAGTTCTATTTTTACTTTCACTGAGATTCACCAGAGGAGTCAGGAATAAGACTTGAACACGATGCAAAATCCGAATCAGACAACAACAGTTGTAGTCAGTGAACAGACTTCTTCAGGATACTTGATTCTCTATATGTACCTAGGGAGGACTGTCCCAAGTCCCAATAACAGTAACCATATGAGGTGAGGGTCTTACTCTTCTTGTGCTCATTTTTATCCCCAAAAGATGAATACTATATCAGCCTGAGGTTAATTTATCCAATTTTCAAAACAGTCTACATTACTCAGGGGTTCAATGCCTCTAGATGCTCTCCTTCCTCACCTACTTAACAACCTTATTTTTGTCTTTGCTTCTGTCATTTTCAGCTTTGTTTTCTTTCTCTCATTTAAATTCTATTATGTCCACAGAACTAGGGGTACTTTCTCATTCCAGATAGCTATGCAGTGCTCTGGTATCATTGGAGATCAGAGCACCACCAGGCCAAGGACCATTAAAGAGACTTATTTCACTCCTGAGTAGTACAATTTCTTCATCCATAAAATGAAAAGACTGAGTTAGGTAATCTCTATGGTCCTGCACAGACCATACTTTTGAAGAGCCAAGCTTTTCAGATCCAAATTTCCTCAGATTGTCCATTCTCATCTCCACTCCAGTCATTTTCTGATTGTTGCCAGGTCTCTCTTCACTCTTTCTACTTCTTGCTGTGAGAACTATTATAAAATCAACATTCTCATTGCTCTTGGAAACAACGTGCATGTCAATCAACTACCCTATTGTTTAATTCACCATTTCAGTGACTTCCCAGGTCAGAACATCCTTCCTTACCCATAGATGTGCACTTCAAAATTTATAATTTCCCTCATTGGAATGTAAACTCCTTGAGATTAGAATTGGCTCACATTTATGTTTGTATCTCCATAGTTTAAAATACTTCTTGAAACAGAGTAAACACAATGTGCATGTTTTAAAAAATTTATTAATTTATTCTTTTCCTTCCGGGTCTAAATCTATGATCTAAAAATTCCATTCTACCTTCTCTGTCTTGGGAAGCTCATTAATTCTCACAGCTCAGTAATTTCATGTATGAAGACAAAGCACAAGTCTACAACTCCATCTTTAACATTTCTTTTGTTTTCCTGCCCATCTCCTCAACTCCCTAGACAACATTTCCTTATAGATTACTTGATGGATTTCCTGACTCAGTGCTTAAAATTCAGCACGTCCAAAGCCAAACAAGGTTGCTACTACCTTTCCCATTAAACCTGCTGCTGGCATCATAAAATTGGAAGACAACCCAGAGATCATCTAATCCAACTGCTTCGTTTGATGAGGAAACTGAGGCCCAGAGGAGAAAGGCTTTTATAAACCCATATAAGCAAAAGGCAGGGGCCGCTAGGTGGTGCAGTGAGTAGAACACTGGCCCTGTAGTCAGGAGGACCTGAGTTCAAATTCGGCCTCAGACACTTGACACGTTTATTAGATATGTGACCTTGGGCAAGTCACTTAACCCCAATTGCCCTGCCCTCCCCCCCTCCAAAAAAACAAAACAAACAAAAAGGCAGAAGAGCTAAGATTAAACCAGATCTTCTGATACCAAATCATTGCTGTGTGCTGTATAACACAACGCATATTTTTGAACTCAATATTTCTATTAGTGATACCTAAATTCCCACATTTAAAATCTTCATGGCACCAACAAATCACCTTTCTCCCACAACCTTTATGTCTAATCATTTAAAAGGTCCTGTTAATTCCATCAATACATTTCAAATCACTTTTTTCTCCTTTCTATTCAAACTGATACATTTTGAAGCATTGCATGCTGTATTCTTTTCTATTCTCTGACAGTTCTTTATATGCTTATAATCATGAAATTCATTTATTAAAGTACTAGTGCAATGCCTCATCATGTAGCAAAAAAAAATGACCACTGCTTCTCAAAGGCTGTGCAAAGGGAGCACAAAATCTGTGAGGTCTCATTAGAGTGGAAAGTCTTCCAGTATATGATCTGTGGTAGATTGTATTTCTATTTTATAAAGCTAAATTCAGAAGAGATCATCATTGGTAGATTGGTCACAGGGAAATTCAGTTTTTGGTCAAAGAAACTCACTATCTAATGAAGATAGCTGACTATGCACAAAACGTGGGATTTAAAATTCTGCATCTTGGACATAATAAAATCATAGTATGATCGTACCAATGGATAGCCACAATAGAGAAAGAGGCCATTAGAATCGATGAGGCAGAGAATTATGTCCAGAGTTTCAGAGGTGTTGTCAAAACAAATATTGAATTACTAAGGCTAATCACAGGTGAAAGTGTTGCAAGGAAGAGGATGGAAGAAGACCTAAAGAGTCATTGAGAACAAACTGGAGTTGGTTGATGAAAGCAACGAAGATGGAGAAATGTTCTTTTAAATGAATTGAATGGATTTTGGATGTGGAGAGGTTGCAATTATAACTGTTGTTCATCCATTTTTGAAGACCAATGGCATCATGATGTTGGGATAAAATAGTGGATGCTGTTTGATGTGCTGAGTTACATGTGAATTGGGGATTTAAGGTAGAGTTTCACAAAGTCATCAGCTTCTCTCTCTCTTCTAGACTAACTGAAATCCAGTGGCAAGACAAAAGTCAAGGTGGCTGGCTATAGCTCAAGATGCAGTGGATGACTCTGGCATTTTTGATGTCTAACCAAGCTCTAAGAGATCCACAGTGGCTGCTTCAGCCACCTTTGTAGCCATTGGAACAAACTGTTCTCATCTACCCATTCCAGTGGGAGAAGTTTTCATATACTTGGGGTAGACAACCCTCTGATTCACCAATGGATTTGAGGCCTGTCAGTTACCCTTAACCTTGTTTAGCCCACGGGCTGAGAAAGTTTTACTGGGTTGTGGCCACTGTGCGTGCTATAGACTCTTGAAGCCACAGGTGAGAATTGTAATTAAAATAAGACTAGCATTTATATAATGCTTGAAGACTTATTTGGAAAGCATTATACATAGGCTATCATATTTGTTTCCACAATTACCCTGTGAGATAGGTAATATTATTATATTCCTTTTATATCTGGAGAAACTGAAGCACTGTCCAACTGTAACTTACCAAGGGTCCCATAATAAGTAACTGACTCATGATTTGAACTCATGTCTTCCTGATTCCAAGTCCAACACTCTTTTTTTTTT
>JAQQSZ010002492.1:0-14741 GCA_028646595.1 Phalanger gymnotis | reverse complement strand
TTTAGCCCCCATGAACGAATATTTGCCTTCTGAACTCTGCAACACACTTATCTACAGACAGCTGGGGAAGGGAACCCAGAATGACCACTGGAGGGACTGTATCCAGGACCAATACAGAAGAGCTGCCATTTCCCCTCCCCATGGACACTAGGATCATTCCTACCGCCACCGTGATGTACCGCACCACAAGGCAGGAGGGAGAACATGATCCTCCTTACACCTACCCTTTCCAAATCCTTAACCATTTTACACAGAATCTTTTACTGCCTTAATGACATTCCCCTACTACCAGTGCCCTTTGTGAGACATCCTTCTGTTCTACCCTAATCCCCTAGATTGGGGGGGGGTGTAGGGGGATTTATACAGAAAAAAAACCAAAAACAAAAACAAAATCCTCAACTTAATAGAAAATTCAACATACAAGAACTAAGAGAAACATAAGGTATGTACCAAAGAATGACTATAAGGGATTCGTAAGGACAGCCTGTATACCTTTTATGTAACATAAAATGTAAAATGTATTTCTAATATTCTTAATAATTGTCAAGCTCATAAGAAAGAGGAGGATAAACCTGACTATGATATGAATTTTAAAAGTAAAAACCATTTAGAAACAGCTAAAAAGAGTAACTATTTTATGCAAAAGAGGTGCAAGAGGAAGAAAGGATACAGAGGATTTAGATGAGGGAGGAGGGCTGGTAGTTCTGGTAACCCACTTTCATCAAGAATGGGTTTAAGAGGGAACAATACATATATATTTAGAAGAGTATAAAAATCTATAAAAATTTAGAAGAAAATGGTAGGAGTATAGTGAGGGGGAAGAAGACAAGGGAGGGATTTTTAGAGGGGAGAATGAGGGAATATGTAAAAGGGGGGTATAGAAGGGTGTTTAGATTTATGGGAATGGGAGGATGGGGAGGGATCCTTGGAAAGGGGCAGTAAATAATAGGAGGGCAAGGTAGTCAGTCAAGTAAAACAGAGGAATCAGGAGGGATAGGAACAAGAGATATGCACAAATATAAAAACAAAGATTAGGAATAGAGTATTTTTGGGAAAGTATATGTCTATACAGAGTGTTCTGAAAGGACACGTAGGCAATTGATGGCCACGTGGAGTTATTGCATCGAGTTGACGTGAATCTTGCAAAGTGCATCAGCCTTTGCATCACAAATGATGGAAATCATATTGAAGATGTTATTTGTTAATATTCCAATTAAATAAAAATTTCATTCATTTCATTTCTTGAAGCTATGCATTTTTGCCTATATGTTCAGATTTTAGGAACACCCTGTACATATATGTATATATGTATGTGTGTATGTATATATCTATAGCTATAGAGAAACAAATCTAAACTTTATTGTAGCCTTTGGGGGTAGGGTGGGGGAGGGGAAAAAAGAACAAAGTAAAAAGTGCACAGCAGAGAACAAAAGAAAACTCACAAAGAAGCAAAGATGGACAATTCTCAAAACAACATGTATTATTAATTATATAGGCTTTCTTGAAATGAAAATCTATTATTATGTATTTTTAATCCTCTTACATTCTGCTCTGCACATGACATGATTTTTTCTGCTTCTTTGTATTTAAGTTTCAGTATTTAAGTTCATGATATGTTTTGTTCCTTTCTCTATTATTTGTGTTCTGGCCCTTGAGTTTAAAATAAAACTAAATTTAAAAAAATGGGACTCTGGGACAGGTATTTTTGTTATTTTGTATTATTTTTCTGGAGGTGCCATTATTGTAAACTGATGTCCCCTTCAGTTCTAAATATTCTATTTTTGTGCATGTATATATATATATATATATACATATACACACACGTATGTATATGTGTATATATATGTATGAATGTGTATATGTGTGTATATTATATATATATATATATGTATATTTCACCTTGATCTTATTGAAATAGTTTCTTGTATTTTGATATTGCAACAATTCTAGCTGTTGTTTTTATACAGTTTTTGGTCATATTAAAAAAAGTCTTTTAATTCTTATCCATTTTTAGTGTTTTTTAAAAACACAAATAAGTACTGTATTTTATTGGAGTTTTTAATCTATTCACATAATCATATGCTTTCCGTTGTTTTTGTTATTCATGTAATTTATTCTGATTATTGCCGCCCTAATGTTGGACCGTTTTTACAATCCTAGAATGAATCCAATTTAGTTAAAATAAATAATTTTTGGAAAACATTTCCATGGTCTTTTTGCCAGCCTTTTATTTGATATTGTTGCATCAATATTCGTTAGTGATACTGATCTATAATTCTTTTATATTTTAGCTTTTCATGGGTTGTATATAACAGAATATTTATCTCATAGAAAGTATTTGGTAAAATGCCTTCTTTCTCTATTTAAAAAAACACACACACAACAGAAATATGGGGATTATTTAAATGTTCTTTAAATATATGACAGAATTTATTTGAAATCTTTCTGATAAAGGATTCATCCTCCAGCTCCCTGCCCAATAAGAACTCATTTATGACACAAAGGAAGTTTTTTTTTTAAAAAACATGAGCTTAAATAATTTAGTATATTCATTTCTCATTTTATTACTTTGGTATTGTCTATATTTCAGTCATTAGCATGTTTCTTTTACAATTATGTATAACCTTCATTAGAATGTGAGCTCCTTGAGACCAGAGCATATATTGCTTTTTTACATGTATCCCTAAAGTTTAGTACAGTGCTTTGCACATCCTATTCCATAATGGTTCCTGGTCATTTTCTTTACATCCTCTCTATTAGTTGTGATTTTCCCCTTCCTGTTTTTGTTTTGTTAGTTCTCTGTCTCTGTCTCTTTTCCTCCCTTCCCACTCTCTCTTTCCCTTTCCTTGTCTCTCTCTTTCTTATATCAAAATTTTATTTCCTTCCAGAATTGTTTTTTATTAGTTTCAATGCATTTTTGACAATTTTATTTCCTTCTACTTAAAATTTCAAAATGTCCTTTTTATGCTTGTTTGGAGATATAAATTTTTAGAGTTTCAATTTTTAAAGTACTTTTGGTCAGTTCTCCACTGCTTTTAAAAATCATATTAATATACATGTTCGGGGATAAAAATTTGCCTCTTAGGACTGCTTTGGCAATATCCCATAAATATTGGCATGTTATATAGATATCATCATCATGCTCTTTAATATAAATTTTGTTGTTTCTATAACTTGGTCTTTGACCTACTTGTTTTTTTTTAGCGTAGGCTTTTTTCTTATTCTCTATTTGGTTTCTGCATGTTTGGGTTCCTGCTTCTGTTATTGATTATTATGTTTTTGCATTATGACTTGTAAAAGATGTGCTCAAGATCTGCTGTTATTTATTTTTGATTGCTTTGTGCTCTAGAACATTCTTAATTTTTATAAATATTGAAAGTACCTTAAAAATATGTATAAAAAGATTCCTATTCAATTTTAACCTTGCCTATCAAATCTAGCTTTCAACGTTCTGTTCAAATCAGTTACTTCCTCCTCGTTTATTTTTGTCCAATTTGCCAAGTTGGGAAAAAAGAATATAAAATTCTACTTTTACTAGTGCTTTACTATTTAATTCTTTTTATATTTCATTTAGCTTATTTTTAAAGTATTAAGTTGCTATGTTTTCCAGTGAATACACATTGAATATTAATACTGTTCTCTTTTCCATTGTGTTTTAAAGAAGTTTTTTTTTTGTCTTTAGATAGAAATAATAATTGCAACTTTGGCTATCTCATTTGAAGTATAGTAGATATTATTGTAGTACCACAGTTTAAATCTGTATGCGTGCCTATGTTTTAGGTGGCAACATATGTTGCTTTTGTTTCTAATCCAGTATGAAACTCTTCTCCTTTTTCAGATGGGTTACATCTATTTATTTTCAAAATTGTGATTTTAAAGTTTGTTTTCCCACCCATTTCCCATTATTTATTAGCTCAGAATATAGCAATTTGTTTTGCTTGTATCAGTCAAATCCTAGTCTCTGAACATAAGCATATTCTTATACCACTTCGCTGTTCCATATACTACACAGGTCCTGCTAGCCTATTTTTATTGTTTTCATAATTTTTTAAACTTCTGAAGTATTCTTTTATAGAAAATGGCAGTCTATTACTTTCTCCTTTGCTCCCTCACCTACTTCTTCATTATTTTGTTTTTAACTTGCCAAAATTCATGGCATAGTAATTTTTTCTTCTCTTGAAACCTAAACTCTATCTGCAAGGTCATGCAGATAGTGTGGTTTGTTCTCTTTTCATGGGGTTTACTTCTCAGTTCCTAAACATTATTCCCTTATGTCCCTCTTGTAAGACAAATGTCAAAGAAACAATATTTAAGGCACTATGAGTCATACCTTGGTCATTTCCTGGTATAAAGGTTCATTTATCTCATTAATGACATTAATAATGTGTTTTCATTTATAGAAAGAAATCTGTTACTTTCCTGAGAAAATCAGCCCATTGGAGACAATGAACAGAAATATTGAGTTTGATTAATCATAAATTCAACCTGTCTTTGCATTTTGTTTTTATTTGCCCTTTCATCTCAAATATACTTTGACAGAGAGATTTCATTCCTCCAAAGTGTGAAAAATGTATTTTTTTCAGTTCTCTGAACTTTCAGAGGGGACATATTATAAGGATGCATACATTTCAATGTATATCAACTTCGTTTAATATTATCCTATAAATGCCCTTTGTCCACATTGGGAGAAAAAAAAGTGGTGTGGGAAGAACTTTTTTGATTCTGTTTAATTTGAAGATTATAATGCTTATTTCAGTCAGTTTTGCTTCTACAGGGTACTTAACATCTAGATGAAAACAGATATTGGGTCTTATGTAGGCAAAACATCTGAATTTTTAAAAAAAAAATCTGTTCTGAAAACAGAACCAAAAATTAAGGAATCTTCCAGCTTTCACCCAGATGTTTGGCAAACCCATTGACTCCTATTCCAGATATTTGTAATTTAAAAATTGCTAAAATTGTGAAAACTTATAAGACAAACTAAGTTCATACTAACTTAGTTCTAATAATTCAAGCAACCAAATCAATAAGGATTTGATAACATTTTCTTAAAATTAAAATCATGGTCTTTAAATTGAGGTAATCATGAAAGTTCACCATACCCCCTTCCTTTATTGTTTGAACAGTGTATATTGGCAAGATTGTGTGTGCTGGAGATTGTGTGGAGCTGAAAGATTGAAGAAAAATGCTCTGCAGAGAAGGGGTGCTGAAAATGTTGAAGGATTTTCACAATAACCTTGGTAACTAAATGGCTCTGATCCAGATCTGCTGTGGTTAGTTTGTTTAGGGAAAAAGGTGCCTATTTGGCTTGTTTTTCCTAGAGTGGCTTTTCCATGTGCCAAAACAATCCTCATTTGAGGGAAATTTGTTTTTTAATGGCTAGCCTTTCCACTCAGTATGGTGGGTCATAAACTACTGGGTGATACAAAACTTGCCCAGCCAAAATCAAGGGGATGGGGTAAGAGTCAAGGCCCTTTGGACCCTGGGATATCATCCAGGGGGTTATGGGAAGAAATTTTATTTGGAAACTGCTTTAAAATCCTGTGGTTTTGTGTGAATGACATGGGAGATTTCACATTAACAAAGTATTTGAAAGACTGTTTTTCTCTTATTCCTTTTCCTAATAAGTTGATGCTTTTAATCAAGCTTCAATTCTGTTGATTAACAAACAAGAAGAATGCTCCTCCCAGTACTGATTCATGAGTTTTTGGGAATGTATTGGTAAGATTCCATTTGAGGGGTAGCAAATTGTTGAATACAAATATTAGTTGTATCGTCTTAAGAGCTGAAGTGGTCTATCTCAGGAACTCATTTTAAGAAAATACATTACCATAATTAGAAAACTCTCCAAGGAGGAACTTGTTTCTGGGGTTGAAACAATGGGAACCTTATACTCTGGGAAGTAAAAAAATGATTACTCCATCTTTGAATTTGTGATTGAAGAGAGGAAAGTTGGGTATGATATAATATACACATGAGATTTTGGATGAGGAAATTTCTAAAGGTTTAGAGTGGGGATAGGTAGCATCCCATGGGCTAAAATCCTAGGCATTTTAAAGCATGGAGAGTTGTCAAGAATAAGATTATAGACAAAGAGAAATGATTCGGAAGAGTAGGCAAATGGGGAGCTCAATTCAATAGCATCTATGAAATGTGCCAGGATCATGAATAACACTGGGGATACAAGTAGGCAAAATAGTCCCTACCCTCAAGGGACTTGCATTCGGTGAGTGCAGTGAGGAGAAGGGCCATTTTACAACTGGGCGTAGAAAAGGTCCAGGGCATAGGAAGGGGTGAAGCATGGGGAGTTGGGACGAGAACATCACATGTTTGCTTTTGTTCTCATGGATCCGTTCAGGTGTAATTCCTGTGCTGAAACAGTTATTCCTCCTCCAGTCTAGGGAAGATTTCTTGGACTTGGAAGCTATTGACAAGAAGTTTAGCAAAAGCAGTAGTCAATTGGTATTTATTAGGCACTTATGTGCCAAGTACTCTGCTAAGTATAAAGAAGTCCAGTCACAAGACCTAGTTTGAATTTAGTATGCACCCAATCCCTAAATTAATCCCTGATTAACAAGAACATTGAATTCATGTTCAACTGAACTCAGAATCATGAACTTATTCTGTCACATGTTTTTATTCTTTTTCATGCAAACAAGTATTGTTGGGCAAAAAAGAGTGGTGGATTTGGAATCGGAGAACCTGGGTTTGAATCTCGTCTCTACTAGTTAGCTACTTGTGTGAACTCAGCCAAATTATTTAACTCTTTCAGTTTTATTATTTGTAAAATGAGGAGCTCAGGCTAGGTGACCTCTAAGATCGTCTCCATTCGTAAGCCTTCTATCCTGTGATTTAGTGAAATCTGCTCATGTAAGCTGGTTCTTTTTTCAAAAAAATGTTTCTTTTTTCTTTCTTATTATTTTTTATAAATTCATTCATTCATTCATAACTGGATCTTGACACAAAGATCTAAAGAGAACTAACATATCTATGTCTACATCTGCCATGCGCCATCACTTCCTGACAACTTTCCTACAAGAAGGTGAGTGACCTCAGAATGCATCAGTTATACAGCTTCTGCTGAACATGAGTGTCCCATTTCACCACAGGTCATTCTTTGGGATGGCAGCTTTACCTAGACCTTAAGTAGGATATACAAATGCTGCTATTCCCACTGAAGATTCCTTGAGGGACTCGGACTGGGCATGCCCTGTTTTTTCTTCTGTAGGAGGAGTCCCAGCGCAGCACAAGAACTAACATGTGGAAAGATTATCTTGGGCCTTGGACTTTTGCAGTTGCCTAGCTTCTCTGCTGTATACATCTGTCTTCATTCCTTCCACACTCACACTGAGTATTTTCAATATCATAAAGGATTTTCTCCTAGGAAGAATGCCTGCAATACTTACATTGCCTTCCCGGTTTATGTGTAGCCTTGGTGGGGATAGAAATACAAAGCATTCCCCTTCTACCTTCTTATTGAGTAAAACAGTACCTCCTGGCTTATGCAAACAAATCATCCTCCTCTTTACTGAAAATGAAATCAACAACCAACTAAGGGCTGAACTTGGTAAAGAATATACAGGAAGCCATGGTCCTTGACCTATAGATTATATTCATGAAACATAAAACAATCCATAATCATTACAAGTATAAATATATGAGATTAGCAATAGATTTTTTTTTCAAGGTCAGCCAACAAAACTAATCTCTTCAGTTACCTCTTCCCTAGACTTTTTAATTCCAGTTCCAAATTTGGTAATAATAATTTGGAAGACTCCTAGTTTAGGAAATGAAAAAGAAGGGGATGGGGAAGGTGGTGAACAAAATAACATAGTCCATTTAGGGGTTAGGATTGACAAATAGTATATCCAACCTCATGACAAGTACATTTAGCAGCTAAGACAAAAGTTTCCCTGGGACCAGAAGTCCATGTACCCCCACTGGGACAGTCCCAGTGACACCAGGCTGAGTTTTCCACTCACCCTAGTGCTGTTTGATGTCATTTGTCAAAGAATGTCATTTAGTTCCATAGACACTAGTTATAGAAGTAGAACCTAAAACCCTACCCATTGTGTTTAATTTAAATTAAAATCAGAATTCTTTGTAATATCCTAAAATGAATCACCAATGTTTTTTTTAAAATGCATCCCTAGTTACTATCTGGTTAAATGGACAACAGTACTTCTGGTAAAGTTTATACCTCCAGACCTGGAAATTGAATTTTTGGATCCACAAAAGAACTGGTTCATAGTGTATTTCGAGGCCAGCTCTATGCAGCTCAGGGTTTTTTTGACTTGTTGGATCAGCCTCTCTTATTTCAGGAGTTCATCCAAACTGACTATCAGAAATGTTTGCGGGGAGAGTCACCCATCAAGAGCTAGAACATTCTGGCTATGACCTTTTTCCCCAGAGAGGAGCACCTTGGGTTCATGTCAGAGTATAAGAATTAGGCATTCCTTTTTCTTGGCCACTTTTATCCTCTACAAATATAATTGGGGCCAATTTTCTTTAAGTCCAGAGAGGATTCAGTTTAATCTGTTGCATTTCACCCCCTTACTGAAGAGTTTTATGAAAAATAACCATGACTTGCTTCACAGAGAGTCTTGGGAGATGCTTCCTTACTCTCCCCTGCACTCTGAAGATGCCTTTAAAAACATGCAGGGGGGAAAACAAACTTGCATTTTGAATTAATGCCTCCCCCCAAAGTGGTTAGAGTAATGATCAACCTAAAAGAAAGAAAACAACTTTGATTACTTCAGTCAATGGAAGTATCCCTGGAGTCTAACTTTGATTAGATGGAAAGACAAATCCTTGTAGGGGGCGATTGAAGAAAAATTAAACGATTTAGGAAAATGATTCTCCAGGATGGTCTGCCATTGTAAGTGGCTAATGCTCCACTAGATGCATTATTACTGTTAAGTGAACTTGCACCTGAGCTCTGAAACTGTTTTAATTTGTTGTTTTGTGTAGGAAAGCAATAAATTAGGAGTGAACTTTGCATGAATGAGAGAGATTTTCAAAGGCTAGGTGGAATTCTGTCCCTTTGGATTTTCTTTCTCTCCAAGCAGTGAGACTTAGAATGAGAATAGTTTAATTAATATAATTGGCTCTGGCCCATTTGCACTACCAAAGCAAAGAACAGTGTTTTTCTTCCCTGACACAATGGGAAGGCCCTGGAATCTTGGCACACGGCTGTATGGTAGAATACATACATACATACATACATACATACATACATATATACACACACATGTATATATGTACACATATACATATATACATACATATGTGTATATATATGTATATATACACACATTAGGTCCATGTATGGTATGTGCCTCAAACAGGCACAGAACCAGCTTAAGTCCTACTGCTGAGAAACACGGGGATCCTGAGAAATTTGGAAAGCATTTTCACATATTTTTTAGCAACTGGTGTTGGCTACCCTTATTGGAGAGCAATGAATGTGGCCAAGCCCTGACTCTGGTTCTAAATCACTCCCTTTGGGCTACTGTACACAGCTATTACAAGAGTAGTATCCAGGGCAGAAGCAAAGGAGGCATTTGCTCACCCCTCCTTCCTCATGTAAACCTGGGGAGGGCCAAACCTCTAACCCCCAGACTGGTATTATTAACATGGTAAAAACAGCTGACATTCCATGGTTCTTTAAGGAAGGTGAAGCATTCTACACACATTTTCTCTTCTGATCTTTACAACTGGCCTGTGAGGTAGGTGCTAAGAGTGTTAACACTTCTATTTTACAGAGGAAGAAACTGTAACTCAGAGAAAAGTGATTTGGCACAATATAAAGAGCACTGAATTTGAATTCAGAGCACCAGGGTTGAAATCCAGCTTCTGTCTACAGAACTACCTCTGAGCAAGTTGCTTAATTCTTCTGTGTCTCAGTTTACTCATCTTTAAAACAAGAAGGTTGGACTTCAAGTTCTCCATGATACTCTGACTTTCTGGTGGTCACACAGGTAGTACGTATCCAAGGTGGGACTTGAATCCAAGGATTTGGTGCCTCTAAGTCCAGCCTCCTTTTTTCCCAATCCTGTGGCTTGGATTCTAGATGCAGAAAGGGCAGAATTACACCAGGGGGAGACTTTCTTCTTTTTGGCTGGTATTGAGGAAAAGCTATTCAGTCGATATTCATTCATCAGTTATTTACTGAATGTCTACTGGGTGACTTGGCATCGGTGAGAAATTGCAAAAGTGGCACCTTGGAGATCATCTGATCCAGACCTCTTATTTCACAGCTAAGGAAACTGAGGACAAGAGGTGTAAAATGACTTTTCCAAGGTCACATATATAATAAGTGGCACAGTTGGGAGTCAGGCTCAGGCAGCAGTGTGCTGGTAAATGTTTAACAACCTCTCTCTCTCCCCTCCCTCCCCCCGTCACACACTGTTAAGTTTAATCATCATTATAAAAATTATTCTATTCCCTCACTTTCATAAATCTAGACAATCAATGAAACAGTAAATCAAGCTCTAATTTGCAGTGTTTTTCTCTTTCTGAAATTTAAATGCACACACTGAAAATTTAACTGACTGCCCAAGCCAATATGAGTTGGCTCTAGCATTGCCATGAACTCAGGTCATCTGACTCCAAATCCTATGCTTTTTCACTATGTTACCCTGACTCTAATGTCTCAATATCCAGAAACAACCAATATCTTTCTTTATTCTTAGGAACAGCAGAGACTCAAGAGGACTATAACTCTAGTGTGTGGTGTACAGTAATATACTCATTAATTATTGTGTTAACTTGTATAAAATATGGATCCAGGAACAAATGAATAATAAGAGAAGGATCATTAAAAATCAGGGCATAATGAAGCCAAAACAACTATGTGACAGTGACTAAGAGAAGTCTATTCCTCTTTAATAGCCTTGTTTTAACATAGAGAATCAGGAAATGTTCATTTCAGTATTCTGTACTGTCCATTGGTCATTGAAAGGGGAACTGAGCTAATTGAGAGATTCTATCACACTGTAGGTCAAAAAATCTCCCCCCCCCAAATCTTTCCAAAGCCTTTTCATTGGGGCATCAGTTTAATGCTAGGATGAATTAGAATCATAGACTCAGAGCTGGAAGGGACCTATTCCAGTCCCTTAATTTTATAGAGGAGGAAACTGAGGACCAATGAAGTCAAGTGACCAACTCAAGTTCATACAAACAATTAAAGAATTACAGATGACACCATGAACATGCTGGTAACCCACTATACAGGCCTTCTCTATGTTATATATGCCTATAGTGTCAGATAACCCATCAGATATGCATTGTATAGTAAAAATGATATGGATACAGCTAATCTGGAATGGAAGGAACCACTAACAGGTTGTGCATCAACAGTAGTAATGAACAAAAGGAACACTCTAGTGGCAGATGAAAATGTAGAGCATGGAATTACCCTCTCCCAAGATAACAATAGACATTAGTTCCTACTACTCTTCTATATCAAATATTTATTAAATGATGACTATATGCCAGGCACTGGAGATATGAATATAAAAAGGGAACAGTGTCAGTCCTTGAGGAGTTCATGTTCAATCAGGAGAGACAACATGGACATAAAAAAGCAAATATGAAATATATGCAAAAAGCATGGAAGGGAGGCACTAGGACCTGGGGAGGATCAGGAAAGTCTTCGAATAGAAGGTGATGCTTGAGTTGTGAGGGATTGTAAGAGGGAGTACACTGCAGTCAGTACAAAGGCATGAAATAAGAGATAGCATGTTCCAAGTGAGGGAGGGCAAGGGGGGAGAGAATAGGTATTTGTTAAGCGCCTGCTATATCAGGCACTGTGCTAAGTGCTTCACAAATTTTATCACAATCCATTAAGAATATATCAAATCCAAGATTCTGTGAGAAGCCTCTTCATTTGACCTCTAGTAGACATCCTACTTTCAGGGAGTATGATGAAAGGGGAAGACCACTGGATTTGGCATCATCTTGAATCAAATCCCAATTCGACCAATTACTGCTTAGGTGCCTTTTGGCAAATCACTTATCTTTGAGCCTCAGTTTCCTCATATTCAAAATGAGAAGTTTAAATAAATTAACTCTAAGGCCCCTTCTAACTCTAAATCTAGGATCCCATGAATTTTCCAGAATTCAAGACCAAGGTTTATGTAACCAAAAGCATACTATGGTGTGTGTCATTAAGATTAATGGGTCTAGTATGCTTGGAACCAAAGATTGATTCCATACATTCAAATAGATGAATTACCACAAAGTCTGGAAACTGACATAGAACTAGCTACACTACCCAGGATTGCAGATAGATTTAAAAGGAGGATGGGCCATTCTCCAAATTCTCTGAGCTCCTTCCACTCTTCTGTCACACAGCTGGCCCCATGTGGTGCTGGTATCTGAGCTACATGGATAGACAAGCACTTTTGGACATAGATACCTTGGCTTTCTGCCTGCCATGGTTCAAATAAAAGGCATTCCTGGAAGTCTAGGTCAAGTCCTGTCTTCTTGTGCTCTTATTCCAACACAGCTCTTCTCTGTCTCTGTGATTTCCTCTAGCCATAGTCAAATATCTTTGTTCTTGGAAAGGGTATGTGGTTTCATGTTGCCGGTCCTTACAGGTCAACAGCAGAGATGTCCTGGTGTTTGTTTCAATGAATCTTTACTCCTGTTTCACGGTGAAGACATGGCAGAGGCAAGATAGAGAGAAAGGAAAACAGATAGCAATGCCTTTAGGTGAACAGATAGATTCTTCATATTACATGAATATTGTAGGTCAGGCAGTATGTACCATCCCAAGAAATGATAATTTGTAATTATAGTGGCAACTTTCATCTTAATTAACTACATTTATCATTTCTGAGTTTAATAAAAACCATCCACTGTTTCCAGCATACTCTCTTGTTACCATATGGATCCCTTCTCAAGATCTCCTCTGTGCTCTTAGAGCAGCCAACAAGAGGTTCAGGGCTGTGCTTCACAAAGTAAAGAGAAATTATACAATCATTGGTACCATGCCCCCAATGACATCTGGCTCTGTCTTTTATACAAGAGGGACCTTCAGGAGAATGATGCTATCTGATATCATCTGTCAGGCAGGCTTATGAAATCAACACCCATTTTAGTCAGGAAAACCCTGTGTAATTCTATGAAAATGGGAGGAGCAGGAAACCATATTGTCTAAAGGAAATGGTGGTATAATACAATTAGAGATATTCATGCAGTCAGAGAGCCTTGGCAGAGATGCAGTCAGAACAGAGTGGAAGCTATGAGAGCTCAAGGGGATGGCAGGTTTCTGTTTCATTTTTTTGTTATAGTCATTTCTTTTTCAATTTTTGAAACTTTTAAACTTAGGTGTGACATTTGAATGAGAACAAGACCATCTAGTGATGGGACTAAGGCAAAGGGATGAAATTTTGGGAAGGGCCTAAGTGCTGAGTATGGTGGATTGGGTGGGGTACCATTCTCTTGCAAATGATTGTTATGCTGGAATAAATTCTCATAGACAATTAGTATACTAAATTCTAAATTGTTTGAAGGCAGATTATCCACACTGTAGAACGCTGATAACAGATTTCTCAGCTTCTGTTTGACTCTTCCTTCTTCAGTTTTAGTAAATCCCTTGTTTATATTATCACCATCACATCATAGTCTGCAGCCCAAAAGGTGCTATAGTGGAACATCTGAGGTGGCGTTTAAAAAATTATTTTATTTTTAATTTATGAAATAAAACAAGCATTTCCACAACATAGTATAATAAAAAGACGATTGCACGTGAAATTGCAGATCCATCGTGTACAACTTGCTATTCCTTTTAAATATATATTAGTTATCATGTACATTTCTTTTTTCTTCCCTCCTAGAGATAGCTACCATCAGATAAAAATATTTATATTATATAAAGTCATTCCATTTCTATTTCTATTTATTGTTTCTTTCCCTGGATGCAGAGAGTGTCTTCCTCCATATGTCCTTTATAGTTAATTTGGGTATTTATAATAGTCAAAATGACTTATTTACTCAAAGTTATTCTTAAAACAATATTGATATTTACTACATATAATTATCTCTTGGTATGGCTCACTTTGCTCTTCATTATTTCATGCAAATATATCCATTTTTTTTCTAAGATCACCAAGCGTATCATTTCTTTTTGCATAGTAGTATTCCATCACAATCATATACCACAGCTTGGTCAGCTATTTCCCAATTGATAGGCATCCCCAAAGTTTCTAGTTCTTTGCCACACAAAGAGAGCCGCTATAAGTATTTTAGAACATATAGGTTCTTTCTCTTTCCCCCAATCATCTTTGGAAACAGCCCTAGTAGTGGAATTGCTGAGTCAAAGTGTATAAACAGTTTAATAACCCTTTGGGTACAATTCAAGATTGCTCTCCAAACTGGTTGGAACAGTTCACAATTCCACCAATCATGAATTAGGGTCCCATTTTTTCCACATCCCCTCCAACTTTTGTTGCTTTTCCTTTCAATCAGTTTAGCCAATCTGATAGGTGTAAAATGATATCTCAAGGTTGTTTTCACTTGCATTTCTCTAATTAATAATGATTTAGAGCATTTAGAGGTGGCTTATTTTTAAACCCAAATGCTTGACTAGCCTGCTTCACTTTTAGAGAAGATGGGAGTTGTAACGCAAATATAGTTAGAGAACAAAGGTAAAGTTTGGGCAAGACCAATTCTGTATATCATAGAATCATGGAATTTTAGACTTGGAAGAGATGTCAGAAGTTGTCAGTTTGCAA
>JAQQSZ010002491.1:0-14741 GCA_028646595.1 Phalanger gymnotis | reverse complement strand
TCAGGAGAAAAAGAGGACAGCCTCTAAAATAGTAGGTGGACCCAGGCTTTCACCATGTCATAGACATGAGCAGCACAGGATGAGCAGGTATGGACAGCTTGCAATGTATACTCATTTAAGGCAGTCCCAGAACTATGGGATCACAAAACCATTAGAGGATCACTTCCTCCCCATTCTTTTTGCTGGCATCTATATCTTTCAGGCCACTCTCTCAAGTTTCTCACTGATTCTATCAGGATCTTTCTTTCCTACCTCTCCCCTGCTGTCAGTCTCATGGATTTACAGGTGACTTCTCTAACAACCTGACTCTCTTTTCAGCTTTAGACTTGTAGGGTCACATGTAAGACCTCAACAACTCTGAAACTGTTCCAAATAGAGTATCTGCAATTTTGAAATTCTAACTTGACCTCTCTCTCCTTCTTTTCTCTCCTCTGACCCTCACAGTGAATCTATCCTTTGACCTTTTTACAATCTATAGTCTATAGTCCCTTGACATATCTCTTTTCTACCAATGCAACTCATACTTCCTCATTTGTTTTTATCGTTTAGCCTTGACGACATGGTCTGCCAGTTGAAGGTTTCACTAGTTACTTTCTTCCACTCCCTTACATCCTTCAGCTTCACCATTAATTGTCTGTAATTATTTATCCCTGTTTCACCCTCAATATCTGATTTCTCCATTTCTCCTCCAGAATTTCTGAGTTTCAGTGGAGAATATCATAAAACCTGATTATTTTAGGTGCTGAAAGTTTGGGATACAATGCCTACTTTTTGACAGTGTCTCTATTCTACCTCATTCCCTTCATATGTCATTCCCCACGGCATCAACTCCAAATTCTTCCATCCTTTTGACCCTTATTCTTACAAATGATATTTGGCCATTTGCTGGGTATGTTAGTTATAGTGGAGATTCTTTTTGTGTAATGAGTTATAGAAGATGGCCCTGAGGACTGATCTAACACTCTAGTTCTGCAATTCTACCTCCCCTTCACTAAGATTGAGGACATCAGACACAATCTTCAGACGACTAACACTTTCCCTTTGCTTAAAACTTCTTAGCATCCCTACCCAGTTTCTTCTACTTCCGTCTTCTCTCAGAATAAGGGGCATAACTTCTAACAAAGTCTAATTCTTCTCCCTGGGCCTTTGAACCCATTATCTATCTCCTCCTTCAAGACCTTACTACAGCAACAATTCTCTCTTTCATGCACAATCTATCTTTCCTTCCCCTCTATGTATAGACATGCCCTGGTCTTCCCAATTCTAAAACTTAAAACCAAACATAAAACAAGTTTGCTTAATCTTATCAAGCTGCTATCCTGAAACTTTTCTTATTGCTAAACTGCTTGTAACCATCTCCTCCAAATGCCTTCACTTCCTCACAAACCCATCCTCTCCTCAACTGCTATTACTAGACTTCCTATTGAGACCATCCCCTCAAGGATCATCAGTGAATCTTGTTTTCAGATGATTTGGCCTTTTTTTTCAGTCATCACCCTTTTTTTTCAGTTGTCACCCTTTTTTTCAGTCGTCACCCTTTTTGAATTCTCCACTGCTTTTTAACTCACACCTGCCTATTAGATACCATTGCATATACTTCTTTGCCTTTATAGCCAAGACAGCCAGGTGTCACAGTGGAGTGTGCCATTCCTGGAGTCAGGAAGATCTGAGTTCAAATCCAACCTCAGACACTTGTTATGTGTGTGACCTTGTGCAAGTTACTTACCCTTTGTTTGCCTCGGTTTCTTTGACTGTAAATTAGGGAAAATAAAAGCACTTACTTTGCAGGTTGGCTATAAGGAGGAAATGAGATAATGTTTGTAAAGCAGTGTATAAATGATAAACTATATAAATGTTATCTGTTATGATTTTTTTAGCTATCACTTTCTCTTAAGATTTCTGCCTTTCTAAACACTCTTTCTGTATCCTTTATAGACCTCTGAAGAAGGTATCGGGTAGACTTGGGTAGAGAAGTAGACCAGGGTAGTAGGCCTACACATAAAGAGTGTGTTCACCAACAAACCTGTGGCTGGATTTTCTCATTTAATAGAATTATTGGCTCAAGGGGTAGATCAATAGGAACAACAGCCAGTAGCTTCATTTGTTTCATCTTCTGTTCTCTCCCAGCTTTGTTGGGAAACAAATCCTGTCCTTTCCCCTCTGAAACATCTCTCACCTCTGTCCTTCCTATTCTCCCTGCTGCTCCCAAGGCTCCTCACCACCAAGTGCCTGCATTAGTGCAGCAGCCCCAAAGCAGGTCTTCCTCTCTCTGTTCTCTGCTCCCTCCAGAGCAGTCTTCATGGTGGGCAGCCTCATCTTTCTAACGTACTCATCTAGTGATGCCATCATTCTGCTCTACCATCCACAATGGCAACACAACAGTAATTTGCTGAACTGACTGTTTTCAATTAAAATTAAATTAAAATTAAAATATTAAAATAAAATAATCAGTTAGAAATCTGACCACATTTTTTCTTACATAAACCATGCTGAAAATAAATCAGATTGTCCTTATTACTTGTGGGTTTCACCTGTGGTGAGAACATTGTTTTACCCAAGGATTCAGTAGGATAAAGAATTAAATTATTTTAGGAAACGCAGAAAAAAATTGAGATGTTTCATGTCAATCAAAGAAATATGACTTACCCCTTCCTTTGGAATTTTCTCCTTAAAAAAACAAAGAAAATACGTGAATGAAACTAGATGGAAGACATAATGGAGAAGTTGTGGTTTCCTGAATGGGAAAAAATTAATTTCATGAGCAAAGAACAAAGGTGCAATCAGCCTCTGGCAGTGAGCTGTTGCCCCAGTGTCTGCCATGAGAGGATTTGGGTTTCTCAGGTCCTCCTCTACTGGCTGCTCTAACTTCTTGCCTAGCCTCAGGGGTTACTCTTATGTGAGATCAGGGACATCAGCTTGAAGAGTTCAGATTATAGACCTGGTTGTTTCCTATTAACGTGGTCAATCCCTAGAGTCCAGAGCAGACTATATTCCCTGTGGTTATTTTCTTGAATCTCTGGATTAGCTCCTCTTTACTGCCTCAAGCAATGAAGCTTTTCTTTCCCCCAGGGTCTTAGGTTCATAGAATGTTTCAGTGCAAAGGGACCCTGAAAATCATCTCTTTGGAGCCTTTCCAGGATCACTTTTTTGTCAATATTTCTCAGCTTCACTTACTATATAATTCTGGAATTTTAAACTTAATTTACTAAAGACTTATTTAAGTGTCTATTGTCTATACGCTATACTATTCACTGACAGAGGTCCCTGCCCCCATGGACCTTACAATCTAGTCTGTACACATGCCTATAGTTACATGGGGCTCTCCTTCACCTCCCAGGGTGGCAGCTTATCATGAGTATGGGTCAACATTCACTCAAAATCAGATTTCATGATCCTTTCTTTATGTGTTTTGGGATATTTTTTTTGTTTTTTGGTTTTTACTAGCCAATCATTGGAAATATTAGTTTGAAGTAAAGGACATAGAATTCAACATCACAGCAAAATCAGTGACCAAAGAATCAGCCCTAGACAAACCAGGGGACACTTGTCCATAGGTAACCAGATTACCTGTGGGAAAGAAGGCATATACCAGAGTGGGAATGTAGGGGCATATAGGTAAAGCACATGCATAGGCAGAGAAGACACAAGGAGAGCATTCATGGATGGAGCAGACATGGCAAGGACAAATGGTGCATCTGACAGTGCTGTTTGCTCCTGTGAAAGGCCCCTGATATCCTCTGGTGATATCTCTGGGAAGGCTGCTCTATTCTCTGAGCTGGGGAACTCAGCTACTTGATTTTGAGCCCTCTTTAGGCCCCCTTCTGCTCTCTATTACTCTTAAACTTTGTTGGAAGGACTCCTAAGCTCCATAGGCTATTTAGGCAGCAATCAACCAAGGAGCCAGCAGACACCCTCAGGCCTAGATTGTAGGTTTTTTAACTTCATTGTTTCTGCCTCAAGCAGCCTCTCTGTGAGTTCAGTCTACTTTCTGACTTGCAATGAGAAAGTTCCTTTCAATTTCTTTCCATTTTCATGATGGCAGTAATGTTCCATGCGTATCACATGAGGGCAAGACTGAAAAAGGTCTGGGTGGTGCTGGCTTTGCCTTATATATTCCCTCCTCTTCCCCCTGCCCCTGCCACTGCCCCACCCCACCTAAACACCACACAGAGTCTTTGATTTTAGTTCCCTGTCATAGAGGACATCTGTAGTTTGCAACCAGGTCATAAAGGAGCAAGATCCTTTGTGGGACAGTATGATTAGAGGCTCTAGCCATGGCTTAGGAGTGGAGAGGAGAGACCAAGGTTGGGCCCCAAGACAGACCTCAGAATATAACAGTAAGAAGGACCTGAGGCTTGGAGCCTCATTTCCCATACCTCAGGACTACAACTTTATTATACTAATAGCTCCTAAAAACAAAATAAAACAGAAAAGTCAACAAATAAAAACAAATAAGCAAAGAGGAAAGAAACCAACCATAGATAGCTACTATGGGGAGAGGAAGATCTGGGTTCATATTTACAGGAAGATAATGGAGTTAAAAACTCACTCCTTTTTCAATGAAAAATATCAAATGGTCCCAAGCACAAAAAGACTTCTTGAAAGAACTTAAAAAGGACTTTAAAAATCAAATAAGAGAGATTGAGGGAAAAATTAGTGAAATCCAAGAAAATCAAGAAAATTATGAAAAGTCAACCAACTTGAAATAGAGAATCAAAAATTTAAGGAAGAAAATAATTCCTCGAAAGCCAGGTTTAGGGAAGGGGAAGCTAATGATATTCTAAGACACCAAAAAAATCATAAAACAAAATCAAATCAAAAGAGTGAAAGAATAGAAGAGAAAGTGAAACATTTTATCAGGAAAACAACTGATCTGTAGAACAGATTGAGGAGAAATAATAGAAGAATATTTGGACTACCTGAAAATTATGATAATAAAAAGAACCTTGATCCAATATTAGAAGTTATCAAGAAAAATTGCCCTGAAGTTTTAGAACAAGAAGCAAAGCAGAGATAGAAAAAAACATCTACCACTCACTACTTGAAAGAAATCCCAGGAGGAAACTTTACATGAATATCATAGCCAAGTTTCAAAGCTCACAGGTTAAGGAAAAAATATTGGAAACAAGAAGAAAAAAATAGTTAAATTATCATGGAGCTACAATAAGGACTACATAAAACCTAGCAGCTATTAAGTTGAAGGACCATAGGTCTTTGAAGATCATATTCCGTAGAGCAAAAGAGCTGGGATTATGACCAAGGGTAACTTATCAAAGCAAAATTAAGTATAATCCTGAATGGAAAAAAAATGGACATTTAAGGAACTGAAAGGCTTTCATGTTTTTGTGGCAAAACCCCCAGAACTTAAGGGAAAATTCAACATTTAACATCCAGAAGAAATATAAGGTAAACATTAAAGACCAAGTATAAGAGACTCATAAGGTCAAATTGTTTACTTCTTATATGTGAAAATATTAGCAGGACCCTTCCTTCTTTCCTTCCTTCCTTCCCTTTGTTCCTTCCCTTTGTTCCTCCCTATCTCCCTCCCTCCCTTCCTTCCTTCCTTCCTACCTTCCTACCTTCCTACCTTTTCAATTTTATTCAACTTATCCAATCATTTTCCTCTGGGTCCTGTTCATGGCTTCTCCTGTTTTGACCTATTACCTTGTTGCCCATCTTGACCCATCTTTGGTGCCAGAAGGTAGTTTATGGCTGATAGAGAGTCCTTAGTTCTGTAGATGATATAGTGCCTGCCAAGTGGTAGGAAGGCAATTCTATGGCATATTTTAAAAGATATTTTATTGTAATTATACTATGATAAAAATTATCTGAGAGTGTCATGTAAGAAGTCAAAAGCTTGCAAGCATATTAACAACCTATATTAATTTCCCAGATGAAAGAGAAGTACAGAAATGGTGCTCAGTAGAAGGTTGATATTGTACAATTATAACAGTATGAAATGTGTAACATTTTAGACATACAGGTCTTCAAATTGTAAATATCACAGGACAGCGTGATAGGCATCAAAAGCCCCTGTTAGTAAGGATCTTTCACCCTCAACATCACTACTTTTAAAAATTTAATTTCACATTTGTTATTGGGTAATTACAATTATTTAACCCATTCCACTTTTCAAAAATTCTAATTATTAAGAAAATCCCCCTTTTGCTCCAACGTATCAGGATTAAAGTTGCTTCTTCAGTAATAACTGACTATGTACCAGGCACTACGCTAAGGGCTGGAAATATCAAAAGAAAGGCAAAAACCAAAATAAATCCCAGTCTTTGTTCTCAAGAAGCTTCTATTTGAAGGTCACAGTCATATACTATTGCATTACACACTAGGTTTGTACCCCTTCAACTCTTCTCTGTCATTTCCATCATAGGAATCATTTATACAAGAAGAGTTAAATTGATCTAGACTAAGGGTTCTTAACCATTTTTATATGGCATGGATCCCACTAGCAGTCTGATGAAGCTTATAGACCCCCTCCTCAGTCAGTCAATAAACATTTTATTAATCATTTAGAATGTGCACTCTGCTACGTGTTGAGAATATAAAGAAAGTTTTACCAAGGATACAAAGAAAGACAGTCTCTGTTCTCAAGGACCTTATGGTCTCATGAGGAACACAACATGGAAACATCCATGCACAAACAAGCTGTAAAAAGGATTAATTGGAAATTTTTTAAAATGGAATGAACTAGACTGAAGAGAGATTGGGAAAGGCTCCTTGCAGAAGGTAGGATTTTAGGTGGCCCATGATGGAAATACAAGGAAGGCAGAAAATGGAAATGAGATGGGAAAGTATTCCAGGCAAGGGGTATCTATGGCCAGTGGAAATGCCAGGAATGGGGAAACAGACGTCTTTCTCAAGGAACAAAAAGAAAACCATTAGACCATAGAGTAATCGATGGAATGTAAGATGTAAGAAGACTAAAGGTAGCAATCTCTAGGACATTGGTGGGGGGGGGGGGAGGTGGGAGTGAGGAAAAATATTTACATGATATTTATTTAAAAGGAATAGCAATTTGCACATGATAGAATTGCAGTTTCCTGTGCAATCATCTTTTTTAAAAAAATTACTTATGGGGGCAGCTAGGTAACTCAGTGAGTAGAGCACCTGCCCTGGAATCAGGAGGACCTGAGTTCAAATGTGGCCTCAGACACTTGCCACAGCTACTAGCCGTATGACCTTGGATATTTCACTTAATCCCAATTGCCCTGCCGTCATGCCTCCAAAAAAAGAAATACAAAAAAATTACTTTAGGGAAATGCTTGTATTATTCCAAAATTAAAAATAAACAAAACAAAACAAAATGAAAAGACTAAAGGTGAGCAGGAGCAGTTTATGAAGGGCTTTGAATAACACAACATTTTATATTTGATCCTTGAGATGTTAGGGAGCCACTGGAGTTGGTTGAGTAGGGGGGTGAAATGGTCAGACTTAGGAAGATCACTTTGACATCTGAGTGAAGGATGGATTTGAGTAAAGAGAGACCAATCAGCAGGCTATGTAGTAGTCCAGACATAAGATGGTAAGGGTCTGGTATCAGTAAAGTGGCAGAGTAAGAAGAGAGAAGGAACAAATGCGAAAGATGTTATGATGGGATCACCTTCAGCCTTGGCAACAGATAAGATATAGGGAAGAAGACTGAGGAGTCATGAATGACACCAAGATTGTGATCCTGGGGACTAGGAGGATGGGGGTGCCCTCAATAGTAAAGAGAAGCTAGGGAGAAAGGAGGATTTGGGGAAAAACAGGGTTTGGTTTTGGATACGTTAAGTTTAAGATGTCTATGACACAACTGGTTCAAGATGTCCAAGAGGTGCTTGGAGATATGACACTGGAGGTCAGCAGAGAGATTTAGTGCCAGATAAATAGATTTGAGCATCAGCAGCAGAGAGATGATAATTGAATCCATGGAAGCTGATGAAATCACCAAGTGAAACAGTATAGAAAGAAAAGGGAAGACAGTCCAGGACAGAGCCTTGTGGGGTACCCAAGGTTAGCGGGCATGACCTAAATAATAATCCAAAAAAAGAGACAGAGAAGGAATGATCACCTACGTAGGAGGAATACTAGGAGAGGATAGTGTCAGGAAAACTTAGAAAGAAGAAAGTATTGAGGAGAAGAGGGTGATCGACAGTGAGAAAGGCTACAGATGAGGACTGAAAAAAGGCATTAGATTCAGCAATTAGAGAATATGGATAACTTTGGAGAGAGCAGTTTTAGTTGAATGATAAGGTCAGAGGGCGGATTGCAGAGAATTAAGAGAGTGGAAAGAAAGGAAATGGAGGCACTGATTTTAGATGGCCTTCTCAAGCAGATTAGCCACAAAGGAGAAGAGGTATGAGCTGATAGGCATGAGGTTGTAGAGAGGTTTTTGCAAGTGAAGAGAAATGGGGCACATTTGTTGGTAGTAAGGAAGCAACCAGTAATACGTAAAGATTGAAGATAAAAATGGAGTATAAATAATAAAAGGACTGTGTGATGGTGGAGAATGAAGTTGTTAAATGCATCAAATATGTAGAATTACAAAGGAAACCAATTATATTAAAAAGTTAATAATTTTTTTAAACGAAGTTCATGGACTCAAGTTTAGGAACTGATTTGAACGCTGGAATCACTGGATAAAATATACCCTTCACATAGTTTCCTCAAGGCAACTTTGACTTCCTTGTTTCTTAGGCTATAGATGATAGGATTTAACATGGGGGTTATAATACAGAAGAGGACAGAGGCAAGGATGACCACATCTAGGGAGTAGCCTGAACTGGGCTGATCATAGTTGAAGTTGATGGTTCCATAGTAAATGAGCACCACTGTGAGATGAGAGGCACAGGTGGAGAAAGCTTTTTTCCGCCCTTGAGCAGACTGGATTTTCAAGATGGCAGAAATAATGAGCATATAGGACACAGCAGTGAAGAGGCAGGTGCTTACACCAAAGGTGGCACTGGATACATAGACTGCAATTGCATTGACTGATGTGTCTGAGCAGGAGAGCTTCAGGAGTAGGGGGATATCACAGAGAAAATGGCTGATCTGGTTAGGACCACACAAAGTGAGAGATGCCTTGAGCCCTGTGTGTGTCAGAGAATTCACTAATCCACACAACCAGCACCCAGCTGCTAAGTAGGCACAGACCCTCTTGCTCATGAGAACTGGGTAGCGTAATGGATGGCAAATGGCTATATATCTGTCATAAGCCATAGCAGCCAACAGGACACACTCAGAGCCTGCAAAAGTAACAAGGAAGAAGACCTGAGACAAGCAGCCTTCATAGGTAATGGTCTTCTTCTCTCGGAAAAAGTTCACCAGCATGATGGGGACAGTGGTGGAGGTGTAGCAGATGTCCAGGAAGGACAAGTTGCTGAGGAAATAATACATAGGAGTATGAAGAACAGGGTTGATTCTGATTGCTGTTAATATGAGAAGGTTGCCCAGAAGAGTTACTAGGTACACAACCAGAAATATCAGGAAGAACAATCCCTGCAGTTCTGGGTGGTTGGAAAACCCCAGGAAGATGAATTCAGTGACAACTGTTCGGTTTCCCCTTTCCTCAATGTCCTTCATAGCTGAAATGAAAATGGAAGGTGTCATTGTTTGGGGAGGAGAGAGTAGACCCCTTCCTCTACCTCAGCCCTCTTCACTACACCATTGGCTACGAGAATCATTGGGATGTGCTTAACCCAGAATAGAAAGGGCCCAGGAAGGTCAAAGATGGACAAACACGTACTCATATGAGGATAGCCAGGCTTGACTGGAATTCTCAACTCATGAATTTGGAATTCTGACTAGATTGCTTCACTGATATTCACTGCCCTCTCTGCACTGAGCTCAGTGATTGACTGATATATGACTCAATATTTATGATATATGACTCAAAGAATGTCATAAACATTTACTAAGTGCCTACTATGCACCAAGTACTGCTTTCTTTCTTGACCACATTCTGTGATCCTAAGGTCACAGAGCTATTGTGTCTGAGGTCAAATTTGAGGTACGGAATACTTGACTCCAGGTCAACACCATACCCACTAGGCTACCTAGCTACCTTAGGCAGTTCACATGCTCCCAGGGCCTGCTAGGTGGAGCCCCAAGGAGACATGAATACCTGGTGATACATTATGAGGGCATGTGGAACAAGAGCCAACACACACATTTGCGATTACATTAACCTGGCCCCCATAAATCTCTTTTAAAGGCTAGAGATCTCTAGTCTCTTCAAAATTCATTTTCAGAAGGGGAACTGGGGCAAACACTTACTCTAGGGGATGGGGGAGGGGGAGGCACAAGACTGAGGAAAGGTGATCTGGGGTGGAACAGTCAGGAGAGCAGAAAGTAGGAAAGGGAAGCAAGGAGAGAAATCAAGGAAGTGAATTACAAACTCTGCCTCCTTGGCAACTTTTGCCTACAGTTGGCTCTGTCTGCCTGTATAAGGTCAAACTGCAATGGGTCTGGTTTTTTAACAAGCACACCAGATGAATTTTATCCCTTCAAAATTTGTCACCTTGAGAATCTTTAGGTTTATACCTTATATAACTGTCTATATTTTGAAGCTCTAGGTGGTATAATGGATAGAGTGCTAAGCCTGACATGAGGAAGACTTGAATTCATATTGGAGTTCAGAAACTTTCTAGCTATTTGACTATAATGGCAAGCAAAGTAGGACTTTTTGCTGTTTTTTCTTTTGTAGAGCTTCTCAGCAGTAAGGCAATCAAGTGCCTTTGAATCTTGCCTTTATTTGAATCAAGAGTCTTTGAGTACCTGCTTAAGTTACAAGAAATCTTAAGTCACATAGTTTGAGTCACATGTGCTGTCCTCTGACCCCAAAGGTGTGTGTGTGTGTGTGTGTGTGTGTGTGTGTATGTATGTATGTATGTATATTTGGAGGTTAGCATTTTGCTTTGGGGGCTCACTCATTGGAAGGGTGTTCATGTGATTTGGCCAAACAAGACACTGGGTAGCCCATAAGGAGCTCTCCGGCTTTGGTAATCCAGATGTTGGTGCTTCTCTCTCTCTGGTAACTATGTATGTATTGCGATGGACAGACAGTTAGAAGCCCTATGTGCTGATTTGTGTTATTTGCTCTGTTTATATAATTTCTGCTTGTAGTTTCTGTTTGTGTTTTCTCGGAAGTTCAGGGTGCTTTCTCCCCTGAACTAAGTGAATGATATAGGTATGTTTATTTAAAGTGAGATTGTAAACTCCATAAAGTTGCTTTCCTTAGAAAAGCAGATCAAAGAACCTTTACTAGCAGCCTTCATATGTATTGATGTTATTGGCCTTATACCTCCACAGCAGCTGCAAGCAGCATTGTTGTTACAGTGTCCCTGGGCAAGTCATTACACCTCTAACTCAGTTTGTTCAGTATAAAATGGAATAATACTAGCACTTACCTGACTGGGTTTTTGTGAGAATCCAATAAGATAAAATTTGCAAAGTCCTTAGCCCAGTGGCTGGCACAAAGTAGGCACTGAATAAAAATGTGTTTCCTTCTTATTCCAATGATGTTGCCATTATTTAAAACTTCTAGAGAACTTCTCTTTGGGAATTGAGTCCTGAGTCTCCAGGATTGTTTTGAAAATCCTCCATGGAGACAAATCTTTATTCTTTTGGGGTGGATTTGTTTGGGGGAACAACTGTAGGTGATTAAGTTGAGTTATAGAAGAATGAGATTGATTTTCATGTGTTGTTCTTTTGAAGGAGAGCCCATTGTCCACTCTGATTTCAATTTGAGAGTTGGTAATGAGGTATCAACCAGCTTCATCTTGTTCTCCATGAAAGGAAAATAACAGTCCTGATCACAGCACATGTAGAGAATGGTTTAGCACATTTCCTTTTAGGAAGATTCCTAGATGCCTGCATTTAGAACCTGAAGAGAGCTGGAGATCTGCTAGTCTAATTTCTTCATTTTGTGGAGGAGGAAATTGGTACCCAGAGAGGTTAAATATTTTCCCAAGGTTACACAAGTAGAAAGCAGCAGATTTGAACCCAGATCCTCTGACTCCTAAGTCAGACCCTTTTCTAGTATACCATGTTGCTTCTACAACCTTGGTTTCAGAGCTATCACATTCTCTTAATTCTCTTCCCTTTCTAACCACTCCTGTATCTTTCCAGAACTCTAAAGGAAGGTATCCCTCAAAGGCCTGGCTTTGACCTGCTTCTCTTCTCTCTACTCTCTCTCCATTGAAAATCTCATTCAATATTTTGACTTCCACTATGTCTATCCATACAAGTGACTCTGAAACCTTTGTCTGGAGTCCTGAGTCTGTAACGCTAAGTCTCTCCATAGAAGTGAAAGAGGGAACAATAGATAAGGAATGCAAATGTACTAGAGGAAAAGATAAACTGAGAGGAGCAAAACCAAAAACAATAAGAGATCTGCATACATGATATCTGAATTGCATATAAGTAAAACACATTGATCTTAAAGATAAGATTTCAAGAGCCAACTGAGAGATCATAGGCCACCGGGATAAACAGGGCAAAAAACCTGGACACCACTCCACCACTCCAAACAACCACTCCACTAAGTCAAAAAGCCTGAACACCATTATTCAACAGATAATACCCCTAGAACTTTTGAATGTGGAAAATAAAGCACCAATTGAAAGAATTCATATATCACCTCCAGAAAAGCAACTACAATAACAACAATCCTAGGCTTTAAACTCCAAGATACCTAGTCATTAAATTCCACAATTCCAATGACAAGCAACAAATTCTGAAAGCTACCAAGAGAAATACCTACAATATAAAGGAAAGGAAATTCAGATAGGCCTTAGGCTAAAACCTTATTCTGCTTCTCATCGCTGATATTGTATGTACTCTTACTCAGTATCCCTTCTTAGGGGACACAGACCTCCATTCCATGTTTCCCTCTGAAGGTTTTTTAGAAGGAGCAGTTAAGTTGCATGATCCTTTCCATCAGTCCTGTTGAGCTGGGGGAGGGCTTGTGGTTCCCCAAATTCTGAACCCTGTTATTATGGATTGCCTATTGGGCAAAAACACAATCACCTTATTTAAGGGAAGGAGAAGAAGGAGAGAGAACCATGTCAAGGTCTTGGCAGAGAGGGCATGGGTGGGACACAATGAAATTCAGAGTCATAAACCAAAGATGTAGAAGGAAAAAGGTTTAGAGTGAAAGAAATGGAGAGGTAAGAGAAGAGGGTGAATGAAAATGGTAAAAGAGGCAGTCAGTTATTCTTGAGTAGCTGCGCAAGAAACCAGTGATATTGGCATGTAATATTCTATATCAGGAGCTTCCAGAGAATGGGTTTTCAGCAGCTAAAGTCAAGCTCATCATATAGAGAGTAGAACAAGAGCCCATGGGTGCAAGTCACAGAGAAATATACTTCAGTTTATTATGGAGAATTCCCAAACATATAGCTGTTCCCAAAAATGGATTGTAAGAGGTTATTTCCTCTCTTGATGGAAGTGGGAGTTAAAGAGCAAGAAACATGGCAAGAACTAGAGCCAACTTGAGTCCTTGAATTGGAACCAGAAGACCTGGATTCTACTCCTGGTTTGAGCAGAGAAGTGACACACTTGGTGACTGTATCTGAACTGGGAAAGTCATTCAGCTTCTCTGAGTCTCAGTTTCCTCATTTACAAAATTAAGATAATAATGTTGGCAGCAGGTACCTCACAGGGCTGTTGTGAGGATCAAGACACAAAGTGCTTTGGAAATAGTGCTATTATTATTATCACAGAAAAGATCATGTGGATGAAGAATGTCTATTGTCCAAATTAGGATATGAATCTGAACAGCCATCCTATAGTGTTTTTCAGTACTACATGAATCTAGGTCCTGCAAAGCAAGTGGTCTTTCAGCTGTGTTGAGTTGAAAAAGAGTAGAGTGGCTTCAACCACATTCAGGACATTGTGAAGTAATTCTAATGACCTCAAGCTTCCTATAACAGCAAAGTCCCAGCTTTTCAATACAATCATTGTACTAGTGTTGCTGTACTGAATCACCACTGCTTCCAAAACACTCAACAAGCATCACCCTGAGAGCAGTGGAGAAGGGCATGGTAAGTAGGCTAAAACATAGCCAATGTGGAACTGTTTTTTTAAAAAAGGAATACCTCGGGGCGGAGCCAAGATGGCGGCTGGGAAGCAGTGACTGGCGTGAGCTCCCCACCAAGTCCCTCCAAAAACCTATAAAAAAATGGCTCTGAACCAATTCTAAAGCTGCAGAACCCACAAAGTGGCAGAGGGAAGCAGGGCTCCAGCCCAGGACAGCCTGGATGGTCTCTGGGTAAGGTCTGTCCCACACGGAGCTCCCAGCCCCCAGCTGAGGGGCACGAACACACCAGACGCAGACCTACCAGACCAGGAGACGAACGGAGAGTGCCCCGGCATCCTGAAGTACTGAGCTGTGGCATCCACCAGACCTCTCAACCCACAAAGAGCAAAGACATCAGAGAAGGTTAGTGGGAAAAACTGCTTGACTGAGTTTGTGGTTCAGCCACTGCCCCTGGGGCAGCGGAGGTGGGGCAGCTTTAGAACAAAGGCTGCAGTTGCTTCTGGCACCAGGCCCACCTGGTGGGAGGAATTAAGTGGCTGATCAGAGCAGGAGTGAAGAGCCTGCTGAAGGTTTAAGCCCAGTCTGGGTAGGGGGTTCTTGGGGAAGGAGAGTGCTGGTGAGGCAGTGCATCCGCCCAAGCATGGAACGTGGAACTCTTTAGTCTATAAGCAGCCACACCCCATTGAAAAATTCAAAGGTTAATTAA
>JAQQSZ010002489.1:0-14742 GCA_028646595.1 Phalanger gymnotis | reverse complement strand
TGTTTACATTCCTACATGGAAAGATGATGTGTGTAATTTAGAAGATTTTTCTCAGTATTAGGGGAGTTGATGAGAATATAGATAGAGGGCACAAAGGGAGTTGAATATGAAGGGATTATATCTAAAAAAATGAAATAAATTTAAGGGGTGTGAGAGGAATATATTGAGAGAGGGAGAAAGGGAGAGATAGAATGGGGTAAATTATCTCACATAAAAGTGGCAAGAAAAAGCAGTTCTGTTTGAAGGGAAGAGGGGGCAGGTGAGGGGGAATGAGTGAATCTTACTCTCATCAGATTCAACTTGAGGAGGGAATAACATACACACTCAATTGGGTATCTTACTCCACAGGAAAGTAAGAGGAAGGGGGAAAAATAGGCGGGGATGATAGAAGGGAGGGCAGATAGGGGGAGGAGTTAATCAAAAGCAAACACATTTGAAAAGAGTCAAGGTCAAGGGAGAAAATTGAATAAAGGGGGATAGGATAGGATGGAAGGAAATATAGTTAGCCTTTCACAACATGAGCATTGTGGAAGTTTTTTGCATAATGATACACATGTGATCTATGTTGAATTGCTTGCCTTCCTAAGGAGGGTGAGTGGGAAGGGATGAGGGGACAGAATTTGGAACTCAAAGTTTTAAAAGCAGATGCTTAAAAAAAACTTAAAAATTTTTTTGCATGCAGCTGGGAAACAAATATATAGGGAATGAGGCATAGAAATCTAACCTGCCCTACAAGAAAGTAAGGGGAAAGGAGATGGGGGTGGGGTGGGGTGAAAGAGGGGAGGGCTGACTGGGGAACGGGGCAATCAGAATATTGCCATCTTGGAATGGGGGGAGGGTAGAATTGGGGAGAAAATTTGTAACTCAAAATCTTGTGGAAATCAATGTTGAAAACTAAAATATTAAATAAAATATATACAGAATAAAAAAAAGAAAGCAGTACACAGGAAACCTTGAAAGATAGTTTGGGGCCAGATTGTGAAGGGCTTTAAAATCCAAAAAGAAGAGAAAGAGGTGAGGGAAGAAAAAGGAAAAAAAAGAGAAATTTACATGATAGCTTTATTATATATTTAAAAGGAATAACAAGTTGTACACAGTAGATTTGCAGTTTCATGTGCAATCATCTTTTTTATTATTATACTATGTTATGGAAATACTTATTTTATTCCATAAATTAAAAATTAAAAGTAAATTTCTAAAAAAACAAAAAAAAGAAATGACAGGCAGGATATTTTCAGAAAAATCTGGACTTAGATGAACTGATGCAATGTGAAATGAGCAGGACATTGTACACAGTAACAGTATTGTACAGTGATCAATTATGAATGACTTAACTCTTCTCAGTAATACAATGATCTAACACAATCCCAAAGGATTCATGATGATACATGCTATCACCCCACCCCAAGAAGGAACTGATGCTGAATTTTTTTGTTGGCATCTACTTGTACAAATTAAATAATATGGAAATGTTTTAAATGATTATACATGTATATTCTATATCAGATTGCTTACAATTTCGGGGAGGAGGGAAGGGATGGAGAGCTAGAATTTGGAACTAACAACTTAGAAAAAACCCCAAATATTAATTGTTTTAACATGTAATTGGGGGAAAATAAAATATAAAAAAAACATTTACCACTACATTCCTTCAAGGACCCCTTCTACAACATCTGGTGGTCATCTGGCTTGACAGGAGACTCCAGTGACAAGAGATTTAATACTTTCCAAAACAACCCATTCTATGGAAGGAATGTCTACTTCACAAGCTTGTTCAGAGAATCAAATACGATAATATGTGTGAAAAGAGCATTTTAAAAATAATTGAGAGCTACATGAATAGGAGAGAGTGTTTTAATCAACCAGTAGGTGCTTTGCACAAGTACATGACTTTTCAGTGATGAGCTCCTAGGTGCTGGCAATCCTGTTCTCAATTTGGCAGTTGTGCATTCCACCAAATGGCCAAGACATACTTGGAGAGAATACTAATTTCTTTCTGGTTCTTTGAGAAAAGCTAACACCCCACCCTCAGCTCTACCCTTTTATGGGTGGTAAGCTACTTACCTCATTTGTATAGGCTGTACATGGCTGGTGTGGATTTATACAATAGAAGCTTGGCTCAAGCCCCTACCCACTGGGAAAAGTTCATTATTTTTTGAGTTTTCATATTGCCTTTCAATAAAGAGTAACTAACTATGTGAGTATAGAAACTACCACAGGCACATGCCCATGGTTCCTCCCAGACCTAAGCAGCCTTTATCCAGTCTATAGGGATGCCCCCAAATCCAATAGTTCTTGAATACATTTCAGTTATTTTGACTCTGCCTATCAGCTGCTGCCACTGGAAATGAAGAAGTGCTCCTCAGTGCTGTTCCACTCACAGTTTCCTCTAGGGTCAATGTCTAGTCATTGAGGAAACCTGTGACCCATCTTGGCTGGTCTTGAGGCTACATCTCAATGGCAAGCACCTGAAATTTTCATTTGGATCCTCATTCCTCCTATAAATGCTTTTCCGTACTGCAAGCTTCCCCTGCCTTCATTCATCTTATGATCATGTTTTTGCTCAGAGGTGCAGTTTCACCATCACAGCTTCATGATGGAAAAAAAAAATGGCTGCAGGGCCTCTGCAGGCTTTCTTCATGTCAATAACATCATGCCCTCTTTTTTGCACGTTCATTTTCTCCCAGGGTTTATGTGCTGGACACCCATGTGTCATTTACACTTCAGTCCTTCTTTCATTTTTGCCTTCTCACCCATCCATCTTGGTGAACATATCTGCCTTTGAAAGGTTTAAGGGCATGACTAGCCCGAAAACATGGGTCCCAATGCTCATCACCAGATGAAACATGGCTCTAGCTTCTATTTAATAATTTTCATTTTTTTTTATTATCATGGTCAATGTGGGTGATCTGGCTGGCTAAGCATATGTCCCCTTTCTCTTTAATTGCTTCAAGTGTGTCCCACTTGAAGCTCTTAAGAGAAGGGATTTCCCTAAATTCATGAACCAATACTCAACCAAACTGAGATTTCCTTTTTAAACATCTAGTTCACTTTTTTTTCGGTTCCTAGCTTCCAAAATGACCAAGAAGAGGAGGAGCAACGGGCGGGCCAAGAAGGGCCGCTGCCACATACAGCCCAACCTGCGCACCAACTGCGCCCGCTGTGTGCCCAAGGACAAGGCCATCAAGAAGTTCGTCATCCACATCGTGAAAGCCGCGGTCGTCAGGGACATCACCGAGGCCAACGTCTTTGGCTCCTACGTGACTACATTACAGTGTGAGCTCCGCGATCCACCGCGAGGTAGTGAGGAACAGCTCCCGCGAGGCTCGAAAGAATCGGACGCCCCCACCCCAATTCAGACCTGCAGGTGCTGTCTCCCAGACCCCCTCCAATGCCCAGGTAAAGAGCTATCTGCCCGGCAACATTCCTGAACCTATCAGAGGAAAATAAAATGGTTGGCCTATCTTAAAAAGCATCTAGTTCAAGTTAGAATGGTGTTTCACAAGGGAGATACTTGGTGTTAAGATTTGGGATGTGACTCAAATTAAAAGAAGCAACATGGTAACTTTAGCACAGAGGTGGAAATCTCCTGATATAAACCAACAAATAAACTGTAGGAATCTGGGACTCAAGAGAGGAAAACAGAAAAATTTAAAAAAAAGGAGAAAAAGAAAACAAAAAACTGGATACCTGCCACAAATGCTTTGGAAAAAATACCAGGCAACTATGGAGATAATGAGACACTTCTTATTAGATATATTATCCTCTAAGCAAAAATCTTCACCTTCATTATTAGTCAGTTGTATGAAGCCTACTGGCCTAAGGTCTTCGAAAGATTAGTAATAAGATATACAGAGCAGCAGAGTTCATAACACAGCAGATTTGGAAAGAATTCTCATGTTAAGTGCATGACCCAAAGAGAAGACTGTTTATTTCAACCAGTAACAAACATGACAAATGATGTGACACTCTGACATCATTGCTACTAGAGACTGGAAATGCTAGGCTGAACATCTGCCCAGAGTCAAGTTCCCACACATTGGCTGCCAAAACTAGCTGAATAAATCCAGACCAGTTTAGAAACTTTTCCTCCTGCAAAATGACTTATCTCTCTTATTTTGCAATGCTGATGCACTTCAGAGTTTTGAGAAGGTGAACTTTCATTTCCTATGCATTGAAAATTTTTTACTTCCAGTTGTAAGTATTATTTACTGCTCTTCACGACTTGACTTTTTTCTTTGATGCTGACACTGATGCCCAGCCCATTTACAATTTCTTAAATATACTGTCCAAGCATAGCCATTGATATTCTCTACCATCACAATTTGACAGATGGGAATAGAGGGCTCTCAAAGACTTACAGAATCTCCAAGCTAGAAGAGAGCTCAGTTATCATCTGCTTAATCACTAACCATGAGAGTGAATTTTGTCCCTACTTCTGGAGTAAGGACTTAATGGGTTGTTAATGAGTGGCTGAACTATGAAATTTGAAGGGGAAAAAGCAAACAAACCACTAGCCAAGTATTTCTTTCAGTACATCTATTGAAGTGAGTAGAACTGTTAACCCTGAGTCAGGAGGGAAAAACGTAGAGGTTCATCAATTGGGACATTACAAAACAAGTTGTGGTACACAAATGTCATGGAATATTACTGTGCTATAAGAAATTATTGAAATGATGAACATAGAGAAGCATGCGATGACTTATATGAACCAGTGCAAAGTGAAGAAGCAGAAGCAGAAAATAATATGCAATATACAATGACTATAGCAATGCAAATGGAACAAAAAATGAATATTGCGGTGGTGTCAATCAACAAATATTTAACAATAATAACTAATACTTACATAGAGTCTGCTATTTGGCAGGTACTGCGCTAAATACTTTACAGATGTTATCTCCTTACAATGGATAGTATATTCTTACAACCACCCTGGAAAGTAGGTGCTATTATTATGCTCATTTTATAGGTAAAGAAATTGAGGCAAAGTATGCCCAGAGTTATACAACTAGTAAGTTTTGGAAGGTGGATTTGAACTCAGGTCTTCCTGACTCCAGGCCTAGGGCTCTATCTGCTGCACCATCTAGTTGTACCTTGGGAAATTTAGGTAGCATTTTAAAAAAAAATGTACCAATAAAAAACTAAAGACCTAAGGCAGTGGACTATACAAAGAGATTTATGAGCTGAGAGTTCTAGTTGCCACTCCGGCAGGAAACAAGGTAAGTGACAGAGAAAGTCTGTTGGAAGATGGGACTGAGAGAGCCTTCAAATTTTTAATTAACCTTCTTAAGATATCTTTTTAGTACTTTTAAATCCTTACTCTGATGCCTTACCACTCTACCAAGCTATAGAATGAGCTTGATTGAGGGCCCCATATCTATTGTGTGAAGTCCAGTCTTGCTAAGTGTGGAGAGGCCCACCACCAGGTTGGTCACATGGTGATGAATTTTTTGGTGACAATTTTTGAAGAACATCTACTGAATCAGGGAAGGAGTTATGATTTGGATGGGTAAAGGCAATGCCCACACCAAAAAATGAAGACATAAAATAACAGATCCTTGAGGTATTAATATACTATTAAGAATGGGGACTTACAAGTGTCATCAGAATAAAAATGTATAGAAAAACATTATACACTAGTAAAATATGCAATCTTTGTAAGGCAGGAAGTACACTCTTATCCTGGTCAGATGAAGGGGGACTTGCTAGGGGAGAGGTTTTGTAGTTTCAGAGATTCAGAGTTAGAAGTGACCTTAGAGGTCATTTGGTCTCACCGCATCACCTTATAGATGAGGATACGCAACTCATTTGAGGTGGTAATTTTGAATCTTCAAACCTAAGTCTCTTTCCTACTATACTAAGGTGCCACCCTAAGGGATGAGCATTCTCTTATCATGGAGGAGAAATAAAATACCAGCCACAGTTTTGACCATAGAGATAAAGCTGTTGTTTTTTTCCTGGTACTTGGCATAGACATAAAAAGTTAAAAAATAAAAGTTCAGTCAGGGAATCATGAAATATATCATTTTGATACTATGCTTTTTAATGAGTACAAACTATGTTCTTCATCTTGAATGGGATTTACATAAAGGGAACATTGTGATAGGTATATTGGGTAACATAAATATTTACTGTTATTTATGTTATCTTGCCTCTCGCCTGCTATTAATGTGTCTGTTATGGTATCAATATTTCATGAGCTTTGATCTAACGCATCACAGAGTGAAGTGACACTATATCACACCAGACCAAGAAAATGTGCATCTTCAAATGTTGGTTGTGTTGGCAGCACTTTTTCCAGATGGGGTAAGATCATCTAAAATTCTCAATTTGGTTGCTTGTAGCCATTGGCAAATTCTATTCTCTACTTTGCCTGAAAGGATCATTTGTGTTAGGGGTTTGAGGTTGATCAAGCCATAGCAATCAATTGTTTGTAACCAGTTAGCTCAGTTGGTCAAAGTACAGAATTTTCCCTCTTTTATAGTTGAGGAAACTGAAGCATGGACAGTCTAAGGGACTTGCCCAAGTTCACAAAACTAGGGAGTATCTGAGGCAGGATTTGAAATAGGGATTTCTTGACTAATAAATACCTAGGTTCTCTTACTCCCCAAACTTTCCTCTTTCCCCTATACTAAATTACATCTTTTCCACACTGGATCACACTGAAGTACCATCGTTTTCTCTCTCATATTTATAGCACTCGCATATTTGTAAAAAACTTTTCTTACACTAACCTTGAGAGATGGCCTGTACAAGTATTTTTATTCCCATTTTATAGTTGAGGACACTGAGGCTATCAAAACCAGCCAATGTACAACATGAAATGAATAGGGGATATCACTAAAACACGAAGTCAGCTCTCACTTTGACTCAGAAACATATTATTTATTCATAAATTTCCACTTGGATCAGGCAGCCTAAGAAAATGACAATCTCAGAGTTGCCACAGGAAGTGGGACTGAAGCAGCATGACAGCAGAAAGAATCTTGGCTATAGATTTGGGGGACCTGGGTTCAAGTTCTCTTTATGCTACTCACAATACTCCCACCCTGAACTTGGAGGAACAAGGGGTTCCAGAGCTGAGAATCCTTCACATACTTCATAAGAGGAGCCACATTACATATTCACTATTTGCTATTACGGAAGAACAGAGGTATATGGTCATTGTATTCTATTCTGTTCATCAGACCATACTTACATTCACACGTCCAAAAAGAGGTATATGGTAGTCATGTTCTATTTTGCTCTCAGTCGACCATTTTGTGATGGATTCTGAATGCCATATTTTATGAAAGTCTTTGGTTTTGGTTTTTATGTCCAGTGAAAGATGACTAGGAACATGATGGAGATTCAAAATTTGGCATAGTACAATCAGGAAGTAGAAACAGTCTAGTGAAAAGCTATTTTCAAATAGTTGAAATTTGCTCATATAGAAGATTAAGACTTACTCTGCTTAGCCCCAGAGGGCAGGATTGACACCAAAAAAATGGAGTCATTAGGAGATAGAGTTAGTTCAACATAAAGAAGAATTTTCATAATTGTCCCAAAATGGAATGGGCTGGCTTAAGAGAAAGCGTGTTCCTCTGCACTGAAAATCTCAAGCAGAGTGTGACTAATCCCTTGTTAACTGGGATTCCAAATTCCGAAAGGAAGAAGACTGGATTATATGATTCTATACGTAATTCCAGCTAAGAAATCAGCAAGGGTTGGGACTTAATAGTTAGACAGAATGCAGACATTCAACTGGAGAGGACTTTAGGGTTGTATTGGCTCTTGCAGAGGGTAACCTAGTAGAGATGAAGGGGCTTGACCTTTTCTGAAATAGTGGCAACAGTGGAGGAGCTATGGACATGGAGGTACCAGCTAGAGGCTTCCTGAGTACTGCAGGAGACAAGGGAAGAGAGAAAGCTAGAGGAGCTAGCTAGTCAGTAGAAGTAGTCCAGCTATGAATGAAGAGATGAGCCTAGGCATTGATTCGGAGCTGAGGTTATAGCTATCTGGTAGTAAGAATTTATTCTAGCTCATCAAGGAAGATTTTCCCATTTCTCTCCTTGAACTAGAGCAGAGAGAAAGAGAGGGAGAGAGAGAGAGAGAGAGAGAGAGAGAGAGAGAGAGAGAGAGAGAGAGAGAGAGAGAAGGAGAAGAAGAAGAAAAAGAAGAAGAAGAAGAGAGGAAGGGAAATAGAGGGTAGAAGAAAAGGAGGGAGGAAAAGGAAAGAGGGAAAGGAGAAGGGAAGGGAGAAGGAAGAGAAGTCCTAGCTACAGGCAAGAAGAAGAGAAAAGGAATGGAAAGAACAATGAAAAATAATTACCTATAGCAGGGCTATGCCCCCAGCGTGATTTTATGTGGCCTGCCCATGGGTTTTAATTTTCACAAGAGAAAAAAATAAAATAATAATTTGCATGGAATGCATATCATATTTTTTAATTCCATCACTCATAAATAATCTCATGGATGTTAATTTTCTTTGGCATTTTTAAGCAGTATTATGGATGAAACATATCACAGGGAATTTTCAATCAATCTGTGGGATGTGTTCTGTCTGTATGATGCAGACTAGTCAGTATGCACTTACTTTTATACTGTTGTGTTGTCACTTTGTTATTTTGTGTTTGCTTTCATGCTTTGCACCTTCACCTGTTGTATTGATGACATGCGTTCCCTCACTTTCCATTAGTGTACTGTACTTTTTATTCTGGATGCGGCCCTTGAAAAATTATTTATTCTAATGCGGCTCTAAGATAACCTAAGGTTGGATAGCCCTGACCTACAGAAAAGGGAAAGGAGAAAGAAGGGGATCTGTTTGCTAGAGGGTCCCTGAATTAAGAATTATGCACTTAAGTGAGGAAGCCAGTCACCACTGTCCACCCATCCCTATGCCCTGGGAGGGTTCCAACTGAGATCCCACATAGAGAGAAGGGCGAAATAGAAGGAATGGAAAGAACAGTGGAAAATCACCTACACAAAAGGGCAAAGGGTAAAATGAATGACTCAGCCTGGCTCTGCTCATCACAGCCAAGAACCCCCAGAAGTTTCTAGTGCTACATACAGAGCACTTTGCCTTGCTCAGAGTAGGCAATTAATGTATGTTTATTAAATTGCAATATTTGTTGAATCAAATTAAGAACCAAAGTGTTAGCTTTTCCTTTGGGTCGTCAGAGGGTCACACTATTTCTGAGGCATTCTGAAGTAGCTCTGTCTTGAAATAAAAGCTTCGTCTGTGATTCCTCAGCCTGCACAGCCTTTGAACAAGTTTCTCTTCTGAGTGTCTCCCTAGAGTGACTTGCTTTTTACTGTAGCTTAGTAGACTCTCTTCCCCAGCCTGGCTCTCTTCTGTCCCAGCTTTGCCCTTTTTGTGTCTCTGAGCTTCTCCTTTTCATATAACGGGCTTGTGGATTTGTCAGTCCCTCAGCTCCTTTCACTCCAGATGCTGAAGGGAAACTGGTGAATAATTCCTCAGCTTGGTTTGTCAAAGGAGCACATGTCAATGTAACAGGGAGAATGGAGCCCTTTTGGTGGAAGGAAGACAGAAGAGGCATGAATGGTAGCAAGCTGGCAGGGTCTACTCAAGGGACATTCTTCCCTTCCATCATTGTGCCCCTTTTTGGGGGTTATTCTGGAAATGAATGGCCTATCTTAGTCAAGAGAAGGAGGTGGGGAGATAGACAAAATACAGAGAGATAAAGAAAAAGACAGAGATCAAAGACACAACAAAGAGACAGATCAAAAGAGATAAAAACAGATAAAGAGACAGAAACAAAGACAGATAGACTTTATTTAGGAGATTCGGAAAGCACCTCTTCCCCAATATGTGGTCATGCACTTGCTGGATCACAGTATTTCAGCTGGAAGGTACCTTAGCGGTGATCTGGTATAATGCTTCAATTTTACAGATGAGGAAATTGACACCCAGAATACTTGTCCAAAGACGCAGATTCATTGATTCTAAATTCAGCATTCTTTCCCCTACATAGCCCACTGCCTCCATCAGGGAATAAAAATATTCATGGATGCCTGGATCATTTGAGGTTGTAGCTCATGAGTCCACACCGTCATGTGGAGGTACCTTTAAAGACCATGTTTTTAATTTTTTTGGTACTTCTGAATTACTGGGTAATCAACCAGGTAATTTTTAAAACTTTGTTCTAGGTTCAGCTCTGTGGAGCCCTACTTGTTCCTCAGTCATGTCTGAATCTCCATGACCCCATTTAGGGTTTTCTTGGCAAAGACTTGGTTTGCCATTTCTTTTTCCTGCTCATTTTGAGCTGAGGAAACTGTAGCAATATGACTCGAACGACTCGCCCAGGGTCACACAGCTAGAAAGTATCTGGGGCTGAATTTGAACCCAAGTCTTCCTAACTCCAGGCCTGCTGCTCTATCCACCACACAACCTAGTTCCCCACAGTTATTTATTTTCAATTGCTCTGGTGCTGGTTGTGATGAAGATACAAGTTATCAAAGTTAGATAATGAACTTTTATTGCTTTTACTTGTAAAGTGATTTGAAAGTAGTATTAGAATCAGAGCCTGGTGTCAAACTTTTCCCAGGCACCCCAGTATCTAAGCTTCTGGGGCAGGGGTGGGTGGTGGGGAGCAATAGTAGAAGGTAGCCACCTTATGGAAACTCTTGAATAAAACATACCTGTCTTCAAAAACAAATCCTGACCTAGCTGTAAAGATTTTTATCTTTCATAGGTAAATACGTATACTTTTGTTTGAGACAAAATGGTCTGTGAATGAGGGCCATTCCAGCATGGAATCCCCTTGACCACTCGTACTCCCAAACAACCTCCAGATTTAGGAGGACCCGAGGCCTCCAGGACCTCTCTCCACCTCCCCGCAAACAGGATCAAACACAAGTGCTCAGGTCCACCTTTCTCTAATTAAAAGTGGATAACACTGGACCTCCTCTATTTACTTATCAGTAAATAGGCCATTATTTGCTTTTGCTATTGTATCCTTGAAAGCTTTTATAGATGCTCTTATCTTCTTAATACTGCTAAGATGCCACCCAATCTTCTGGGGTGGGGTCTATAAACTTTTTACATTGTCCTTCTAATCAGCTGAAGAGGAAATGGGGGGAGAAGTCTAGACTTCTAGTAAGAACCAGTGTTGAACAATGTTTAAATGTGGGCTAGTGTGTTTTAAATTATATAGGACTGATATATACTCCTATTATTTAATTGTTTGAAGTAAATTCTTGAAGGTGAGGAAGGGCTCTCTGAACTGAAACTATTCTTCTATTGAAAGCTACTAAAGGAATATTAAGAATATTAAAATGACTGGCCACAGGCAAACCTCAGCATAATGATGATGATAATTAAGAATAATAACCCATGAAACAACACTGAACATCTTCATTCTATAACCCATTTAATTATAATACTATTTTTAAAAAATATCTCTAGAGCCAGAGATGGTGTGCACACTTGTAATTCTTGCTACCTGGGGCAGCTGCCCCTGGTGGATCACTTGAGCTGGAGAGTTTTGAGCTTGGATAGGGTTAAAGCCAAGTGGTTGTCCACATTAATTCTGGCACCAATATGGTGAGCTTGAGGAGTGGAAAATCATCAGAGTGCCTAAAGAGGGGTGATCCAGTCTGGGTGGGAAATAGAGTACAACAAAGCTTCTTGCCAATCACCAGTAGGTGGGTGGGCACTGAATTTTCAGCCTGGGTGAAATAGAGAGACTCAGTCTAAAAAGAAAAGGTGTCTCCATCCCAAATATTTATAATCTCCAAACTATGTGGAAAGAAGTTTTCCAAATATATTGTAACCTAGCAGAAGAAATTTAAACTATAAGGGATCAGGTTGATATACATGTCAATTCATGTTATATCTATTGTTCTCTCTACTACTAGAGTTATCCTGAAAATACTTTCACTGAGTCTACAGATTAACTTACATTCCAATACTCATTCCATTACAAAAACAGTCAGGTTCTCCCCCTGTGAAATAGTCCACAGTACTACCACATGGATTGTATATGTTGGCACTGGGGATACATTAAATATAAAAAAGTAATAGTGTGCTAGAGACTTGTCCTTGGGTAGTTTCCATCTTAAGTCCTTCAAGAAAGATGAGACCAAAGTGGATAGCATCATCTTTATCATCATCATTAGTAGCTTCAGTAGCTGTAGCCAACAAACAACTTAGTGTCACTGTAGTAACATCAAAGTCAAAACCATTGCCTACAATCTCTTAGACGTACTAGTGCGCCACAAAATTTCAAGATCAATGTTTTCTTTGGGTGTGTTTTATTGTATTTTAGTTTATTTTGTTAAATATTTCTTTTTTCCTTGTTAATAGTATTTTATTTTTCCAATTACATGTAAAGATAGTTTTCAATGTTCATTTTTGTAAAATTTTGAGTTCCAAATTTTTCTCCCTCCCTCCTTTCCTTTTCTTCTCCCTAATGTTTTTAACTAGTGTCACCACACCAAATACTCACAATTTCCAGGCTATGTTGGATAAAAAAGATTTCAAAATGTTTTTTGTTGTTGTTGTTCAGAGGTTTCCAACTCTTTGTGACCCCATTTAGGGTTTTCTTGGCAAAAATACTGGACTGGTTTGCCATTTCCTTCTCCAACTCATTACAGATGAGGAAACTCAGGCAAACAGCATTAAATGACTTACCCAGGATTACAGAGCTAGTAAGTGTCTAAGGCCATATTTGAACACGGGAAGATGCTTCCTCCTGACTCCAGGCCCAGCACTCTGTGCCTCCTAGCCGCTCTTTCAAAATATAGGAAAGGAGAAATCAGAGACATATGGGAGCAGAATGAGGTACTTATTCTCCTTGCCTTGTCTGCTGCTGGAATGGCACTGAAGATATTGTCACTGATCCTACAGAAGATTTGTAGCCCAATACTTTCATTCAGTTACAAAAACAGTCATTTTATCCATCTATGCAATGGTATGCAGAACATTCAATACAAAAGACTAATAGCAGGATAGAGACTTATCATAACTAGGACTGTTTCTATTTTAACTCCCTTGGAAAATATGAGAATAAGATGAATGATAATAATATTTTCAGAATATCAGTAGAGACCTTTACATAGCCTTCTACTTATGATACGGTTAGATAGCATTACTACAATCCAGGCTGGCAGTATTTCCACAGGAAACCTAGGGTGGAGTGAGCCATAAAAGCTAAACTCAGCTTTGCCCTTAGCTGCCATCTCTTTAGGTCACTTTTTGCTTCCCCCACTCCCTCTTACCCCAGAAACTTAAGACAGCTCATAGGTACTCCCTTGGATTGCATTTATTTTCTCTTTAAACTCTCAGTTTCAAATTTGTGCTAAGCTTTGAGGATATCCTGAGCACCCAGTTTAGTATCATACATGTCCAATGCATTTACTAAAGATGGAAAGACAGCTTTCAGGAGTGAGAAAAGCAAAATATTTGGAGCCAGACCTGCACTCAAATCCCTACTCTATTACTTAGTAGCCATGTGGCCAAAGGCTGAATCTCTCTAAACCTGAATTTCCTTTTGTATAAGAGGGGAAATAATACCACTTGACATCATCTATCTTATGACTATTTTAGGAAAGCTGCTTTGTAAACTTCAAGGCTTCACACAAATGCAAACTACCCGGTATTACTGTTCAAGGAAGATAAATAAGTTCCAGCCCAGACTTAGAGAATCTTGCAATGGAATAGAGCAATCTCATTAATTGCTTAAATTCAGAGCCTATATATAGAACCTGGCTCTGGATAATTATTCTTGGGCATACACTCAGCAGCCACTGGAATGAAAGAACGAGAAAGCACTGTTCTCTTAATCTAGCAGGGCTTTTTTACTGGGTGGAAGAGGGTTGTTTTTGCCTGAACTTTTTTTCTTTTATTTGTTTGTTGATGGCCTCTGAGAGGCATTAGTGCCTCAGTCACCAGGGCACTGTCTACTAAATCATAACATCCAGGACTAATAGTTACCAGAGGGCCACCGCATATATTCTGGTACATGATGTTTCATCATAGTTTTCTCTGGGTTTTTTCCTTCAAAGTTGAATAATAAATTAACTTAAAAATCATACACACTGAGAAATGTTCTATCTCTTATGTGGCTATATTTAACAACATGCCTTTCTACCTTTGTATATTTCCCCTGTGGTCCAGTCTCATGTAACGCTCTATAGGATATCTGAGATCCCACCAATTATAAACTTGCCCAATCTTGCCCAAACTTGCTCAACATCTAGACTCTACAAATATCCCTTCTGTCTACCTTCTTTGTTACTACAGGCAGTATCATAACAAGATCAGTCTTATCAATTACAAGGTCAGGATTATTGTTTGAGAAGTCACTCATAAGTCCATAAGAATGAACAAATCAGGATGGGTATTTTTTTAAAGATTAATTATTCATTAATTTCTATCAATTAATCAATGAGTATTTATTAAGTATCAGCTGCCTGCCAGGTACTGTGTTAAGTGCTGAGCATTCAAAAACAAATAGAAAAAGAAATTATCTATGCCATGGAGCTAAAAATGTGATTTCATTGGCATGAGGAACTCCTCCCAATGCATATCAGCCCATTTTTCTTCAATTTTGAGTTTTAGAGAGTTGGCTAGAGCACTGCATTGAGATTAATTGAATTGCTGGTAACAGCTAATATATGCCTGGGTAGGATTTGCTCTTCAGTACTCTGTTCTGGAGCTCTTTCATATGCTTATCATATACTCTTGCACTTTATAACTTTCAATTTTAGGGTTGTATCTTCCTTTGGAAAGAGATAGAA
>JAQQSZ010002488.1:0-14742 GCA_028646595.1 Phalanger gymnotis | reverse complement strand
TTGGTGGGGAGCTCACGCCAGTCACTGCTTCCCAGCCGCCATCTTGGCTCCGCCCCCCTCCCATGATCTTTTGACCTCCAGCCTCACATCTCTAGCTACTTATTAGATATTTTGAAATGATTGTCCTGTAGACATCTTAAATTCAACATATTACAAAACTGAACTCATTATAATTATCCTAAACCCTTTCCAATTCTAAACTTTCCTTTTACTGTTAAAGGTACCACTGGCCTCCTAGTTCACTAGGATCACAATCTTGGTGTCATATTTAATGTCTCACTACCTCTCAATTACCATTTCTAATCTATTCCTTAGGTTTGTTGATTTTACCTTTAAAAAATTTCTCAAATATGACCCTTCTCTCCCACTACCACTACCTTGGTATAGACTGTTGTAATAGATTGTTGATTGGTCTGCTTGCCCCGAGTCTCTCTGTACTTGAAGCTATCTTCCATTCAGCCAACAGAGTGATTTTCCTAAAGAGTAGGTCCAACAATGTCACCTCTCTATTCTCTAAACTTCTGTGCCATCCTTTAAGCTCCAAAAACAAACACAAAATCCTCTATTTAGCTTTAAAAGAACCTCATAACCTAGCTCTACCTTTCCCACCTTCTTCCACAAAAAAAAAAATCATTAAAATCTATTTTTAAAAATAGCTGATACTTACCAGAGTTGGTATGAGGACTATGCTATAGTTGCCATACTATATAAAATACTATATATAAATATTTTACAAATCTTAAAGTGTTATATACAAGTTAGGTATAATTATGTCAGAAAAAAATATGTTTGGATTTTATTCAGGAGATGTTAGGAAGTCCCAGAAAAATTTTGAACAATGTGTTATATTTTTAGGTACTATTTTCCTGTTTTACAAATAAGGAAGCTGAGGCTCAAAGAAAATAGGTAAATTCCCCGTGGATGTTGTTGTTGTTGTTTGTCTTTCATTTTCAAAAAAGACCAATAACATTGTTGGGTCATATATTGACTAGTATGTGAATTGTATTTAAGTGAGGCAGAGTTGCACAAGGTTGTCAGCCTCACTGTCTCTTCCAGAGTTATCAGGGTCCAGTACCAAGACAAAAGTCAAGCTAACTGGTGATGGTCCAAGATATACTGGATGACCTTAGTGTCTTCAATGTCTGAACAAGCTCAAAGCACTACACAGAATCTGCTTCAGCCTCCTTCATGACATTGGAACAAATTGTTCTCATCTACCAATTGCACTAGGGGAAGTCTTCATATGCTTGGGGTAGATAGCCTCCGAACTCACCAACATGATTGGGGCCCATTAGTTACCTTCAACCTAGTTTAGTCCATCTGCCAAGGTGGTGTGTGGCCACTGCACATGCTACAGCTTCTTAGAGTTACAGGTGAGAGTTGAGTGCTAGGTATACACCAAAAGATGGATAAGCCGCCCATAAAAGCTATATCAACGGAGGTGCTAAACCTTCTTGAATACCCTAGCTGTTACAGTGGATAGAGTGCTGGGTTTTAAATCAAGAAGACTCATCTTCCTGACTTCCAACCTGGCCTCAGACATTTACCAGTTTTGTGACCCTAGGCTAGTCACTTATTAATTTAGCCTTATAGATGAGCAAACTGAGATCAAAGAAAATAAGTAACAACTATGGAGATGGAGTAGCTAGGTAGCACAGTAGGTAGTATACCAGGCTTGGTGTCAGGAAGACTCATCTTTCTGAATTTAAATTTAGCCTGAGACACTCACTAGCCATGTGACCCTTGGCAAGTCCCTTAGCCCTGTTGTCTGAGTTTCTCATCTATAAAATGAACTGGAGGAGGAAATGGCAAAACACTCCCTTGTCTTTGCCAAAAATAAAAACAAAACAAAAACAAAAAAAAAAACACCTTAAATGAGATCACAAAGAGTTGGATGTGAATGAAGCAACTCAACAACAATAATCATGAATCTATGAAAAATAAGGGTTGCAGCCAAGATAATGTGACAAAAAATTGCCATTTCCAAGAATATAATCTCTTTCCTGGACTACTCACAAAATCTATTTTCTGCAATGAATTCCAAAAAGAGGACCGGGGGTAAGAGCAGAATCTGAGGTCGCATTTTTATAGGATTTTGGTTTGGGGACAGACTAAATATTATCCATGTCACCTTGGGGTTAGTTTATCAATGTATCCACATCATCTCAAAGGTATCAACAACATTTGGTGTTTGGTTGCTCTTACTTGGGATGTCTGGAGCTTATCTGAGGCTTACAGATCATGAATTCCTTATATTCCAAAATAATATAAGGATACTAAGAAGGCTTCATTTATCTTTAATGCCATATTTAGAAGTAATTCTTCTTTTGTTCTTGAAGTTGTTATTCTTGATGAGGGTTTTGAAGAAATAAGAGAAAACATTGTAAGGAAAACAATTTTTATTTGCTCATTATTTGATATAAAGCCTAATTTTTCAAACCACTGTCTTGACCTCTAATAGCAAACTATGTGATTGTTCCTTTCAGCAAAATACAGTTTACTTCTTTTGAGATTGAATTTTCTCATTCCATTTCCTCACTGAGTCATTAGCACCTAGTCTACTGATGCAGTAATAAAAAAAAATTCTTATATCACTCTCCAAAACTGACTGAGATATGTGGAAAAACAACACCATTTTGCCCGTCTGTTTTCATGATTTCCATTAATGGTGTCATAGTATTGTAGAATAAAAATAGTCCTGCTACACAGCTGTTTGACCTTGGGTAGATCACTTAAATTCCCCAATAATATATTTCCTCATCTGTAACAGGAGAGGTATGAATTAGAACATTATAGAGGTGCCTTCTAGCTACATGATTTTATTGAGCATTTTAATTATTTCCTTTGTGACATGGGTAGGGCAGCAGAAACCTTGATGAAAAAAATAATAATGCCATGCCATAGATAATATAAAAGCCCAGTTTTATTACATTAAAGAAAAAGGCCCATATTTGTGTTTTCATATTGACAAAATAGTCAATTGATTCAGTCAACTCAATGAGGGAGTTCCGGTGGATATCATGAGGATAAAGCAGTTATTACTTGTTTTGTTTTGTTTTATTCATCAGCTATTTCCTTTGCCTTCATGTGAGCTTATTTGGTTAAAATATGGTGCTTGTGAATCCAAAGTCGGATGTTCAAAATCACTATGGAATCACTTTGTTCTGTTTCATGTTCCTGGACTACATTCCCAACTCCAACGTGTTATCCAACTAAATCAGTGTTGCCGAGGCAATTTGTGAAAGAGGGAATGAGTGCCATTTGATGTGTGATAACTCATTTCCATTTTTGGAATTTTTTCTGAAAACGTGAATGTCCTCCTGATAATAAGGTAATAGTATCATTTTTCTATATAAAGACAGAAAATAAAGTAGTTTTGCATCATTTTGACAAAGCCTAAGAGGCTCATCAAGCAAAGGAAGGATTCCCCATTGTGCCCTATACCAAGGCTTCTTAAAATTTTTTCTACTTGAGACCCTTTTTTCCACTTTTTGGCAGTGTTATTTGGTGTTGCATGTCCTGAGGGCACACACAGTGCAAAGTGTGCATTCTTTGTGTTCAAAACCAAGGCTACAATGAAGTTGTGAGATACAACACGGGCAAGAGCTGACAGAAACATCTCAGATTCATTACGTGTTTGATTTTTAATTAATTTTTGGTTGTTGTATGTTCAAAAACCTTTTACTGTTGTCAGATGTGACCTCATATGGGATCATGACCCATAGTTTAAGAATTGCTGCCCTATATAAGCTTTTATTTATAGAAAGACACACAAATAGTGGGCCCACATAGTAAAAATTACTGAGAGATGTAGATCTCCAGTTGAAAAAAAAAAAGGTTAGAATCTTAGAACCTCCAAGCTGGAAGGGGCCTCAGTAGTGGTCAAGTACATCAGAAATCCCCTTCATTACAGCCATGACAAGTGGTCATCCAAATTCTGCTTAACAGTGGCTATTGATGGGCAATTATTTAGCACCTGAATCCTGCCTTTCCATTTTTGGAAAAAATATGTGGTTTTTTTTTTTGCTTTTTTTTTGTTTTTAACAGTTTTTTTTATTTTATTTTACCAGAACACAAATACAAAATAGAAAAAAGCAACAAAAACTATCATGAACTTAAATATTGAAACTTAAATATAAAGTAAGAAAGAAAAAAAGCATATCATGTGCATAGCAGAACATAGGAGAGGATTCAAAATACGTAACAATAAATTTTCATTTCAAGAAAGCCTGTATGATAAATAATACACCTTGTGTTGAGAATTGTCCATCTTTTCTTTTCTTCCGTGTGTTTTCTTTTGTTCTCTGCTGTGCACTTTTTAACTTTGTTCTTTTTCCCCTCCCCCCTCCCACAAGAAGGCTACAGTATAATTCAGAATTGTTTCTTGATATATGCGTATACATACAGATATATACATACACTTAAACATATATACATGCATATATAGACATATACTTTCCCAAACATGCTCTACTCCTGCTCTTTGTTTTTTTTATATTTATACATATCTTTTGTTTCCTGTCCCTCCTGCCTCTTCTGTTTTACTTCTGCATACTACATCACCTTCTTGTTAACTTGCCTACCCCCCTTCTCCAAAAACCACCCTTACTCCTATTACTTGCCTTCCACCCTCGAAGTATCCCTTCCCTATCCTCCCATTCCCATTGATCTGAACTCCCTTTACCTATTCCTTAATTCTCCCCTCTAAAAATCCCTCCCTCATCCTAATCCCTCACTTGTCCTCTCCCCCCTCACTATACCCCTACCATTTTATTTCTTCTAAATTTAGAAGACTTTTATACTTTTAAATATCAATATATAACCCATTCCTGACTAAAGTAGGTTACCAGAACTACCAGCCATCCTCCCCCATCTAAATCCTCTGTATTCTTTCTTCTTGCACCTCTTTTGTATAAAATAGTTACTGTGTCTAGCTGTTTCTAAATGGTTTCACTTTTTAAATTCATATCATAGTTCAGGTTTATCCCCCTCTTTCTTATGATCTTGGAAATTATTAATAAGACTATTAGACATACATTTTACATTTTATGTTATATAAAAGGTAAGCAGTCTGTTCTTATGAATCCCTTATGGTCAGTCTTTGGTATTACCTTATGTTTCTCTTGGTTCTTGTGCGTCAAATCTTCTATTAAGTCGGAGATTCTTTTTAACAAAGTCTTGAAAGTCTCAAGGTTTGTCAAATGTCCACTTTTTTTTCATTCAAAATAGTACTGAAATTTGAACGGTATGATATTTTCCGCCAAAGCCCCAGGTCTTTTGTTCTTCAATATATAGTGTTACAAGCCCTGCAGTCCTTTAATGTCTCTGCTGCTAGGTCTTGTGTAATTCTAATTGTGGCACCATCATATTTAAATTGTTTTAATCTTGATGCTTTTAATATTTTATCCCTGAGCTAGGGGTTCCCGAATTTGACTATGATATTCCTGTGAGTTTTCCTCTTAGGATCTCTTTTAAGTGGAGTTCAATAGATTTTCTCTATTTCTACTTCCCCGCCTTGTTCCAATGCTTCAGGACAATTTTCTTTAATTATTTCTTTCATTGTTGTATCAAGATTCTTTTTTTGATCATGACTTTCAGTTACTCCAATTATTTTTATATTTTCTCTTCTTGATCTATTCTCCAAATCTGTTGTTTTTCTTATGTTTCGTTTTCTCTTCTATTTTTTCATTATTCATGTTTTGTTTATTTCTTGATCTCTTATAATTTCACTGGCTTCATTTTGCCCAATTCTGATTCTCAAGGTGTCATTTTCCTCCTTGAGATTCTGGATCTCCTTTTCTAATTGGTTGATTTCACTTTCATAACTTTCTTGTTTTTCTTGGATTATTTTTAGTTTTAGTTTTTCCTCCATCTCTGTCATTTGATTTTTAAAGTCTTTTTTAAGATCTGCTATAAATTCATTTTGGGCAAGTGACCATTTGACCTTGTTCCTTGGGGGTTTCTTTACTTCAATATCCTTCTCTGAAGATGAACCCCGTCATCTCTATTCCCGTAATAGGTCTCTAAGGTTGGATTCTTTCTCCTTTGCCTGTGCCTTTGTGTGTGTGGGTGTGGTAATGACTTGATTCCTGTAGCCCTGGGGTATGGAAAATGGTGCCTCTTAAGCCAAATCTTCAGTTCAAACCAAAGCTCCAACCTCCGGTAAGTGCCCACAGCCACTGGCTTTCTGCCCCACTGCTTATGCACTCACCGGGCATGTGCCGGTTCTTTCTTGCCCCCACTGCTCTTTGGAACACAGCTGGGTCTGGCGTTCCTCGTCAGCAGAGGTTCCCGCAATCTTCCTGGGCTCAAACGCACAACTCCCCTCACTATCGTGGGGTGAATAGTTCCAGTGGCTGGGGCTGAGGCAGCCTCTCAAACCAACTACTCCTGGGGCTTGCAGCTACTTATTTAAGTAGCTTGTCACTCGTTGAAAGGGAACCCAGCCTGAAGGTGCTTACTCTTCACAGGGACCAAACTTGGTCCTGGGGTTTTTCTTCAGATCTTCTCAAACTGTCCAAGAAAGATCTTGGTTTTGCCCCTATTTTTCTTTGCCTCCACCCACACTTTGTTTGCCCTAAGGTGCTGTTTTAACTCTTTGGGGGAAAATCTTGAGAGCTTGGAATTTTCTGACTGACTCTGCCATCTTCCCAGAATCCTTATACATTCTATGTATTCCTATCAATATAAATATAAAGACATGATTAAATGGGCAAATCTTCAGAAAATTATAATTCCTAAGTGAGATACATACATACATATATATATATATATATATATACGTATGTATGTGTGTGTGTGTATGATATAGGAAATATTAAAAGAATGGCTTAGTTGAATAAGGTACAAACCTGAAATTCACTTAGAGGATGATTTGAACAATCAACTGATTTCAAGAAATGCCAAGTAGTGGTAAGTATGGCTCTACCTTGCCTTATCTTCTGATATTTTCCTTATTATATGACAATGCAATTGAAACTTTTAAATATAATTTCAGGATTGAAGGTAATATTTATGTTAAGATTTTATATTATTCTGGTCACTCTGGCCAACAACCTCCTCCCCTTTCTCTAGTTACTATAATAAGTAAATTTATAAGTAACTAGTGTGGAACATTTTATACCATTTTATATCATTTTTAATTTCAACCAGATCCAGAGCTTGAATTAATGAGTAACTGGAAGAAGATCTAGGACTTGGGCTTCTTTGTTCCCTAAAAGTTTGCTTAGGAAATACCCCTACCTCTGTCAACAAGGCCAGATCAGACTGACCTAAGGACATTCTTTCCCCTGTTAGCCATAAAGGGATGAGACCCTAATCCTGAGAAGACCACGTCACTTAATATTCTATGGGTATATACTTTAACTGACCTTTGTCAACACTCTTGTCTTTACAAACCTATTCCATTAAGGAAAATCCTCTTCTTGTATCATGGTTAAACATACATGGAGGTCATAAAAGTGAGGTAACACAGGCTTGCTGGATCTGCTAAAATAATGTATATAAGTTTTCTCATTCCTTTATTCAGAGAGCCAGAGCTTATGCTCTGACACCTTGTACATACAAGTAAGCTAGCTTAGCTATGCTTTAAGGGAAAATAATAAACAACATGGATTTTTCTATCACCTAGCTTGTTTGCCTCCTTCAACCAAATTTTCAGGTTTAACACTAGTATAAAATAATATCAGAATATAAGATTGCAAAAAGGATCCTAGAAGTCATTTATAGATTGTCCCATAGATCAAAGGAGCATAACTTGCAACCATTGTCATATATTAACTAAAACTTACATCCTGAGAATATGTGTTGAATCAGGGTAAGCCAGTTAGGCTGTGCTGTCAGAGTGTATTGGTCCAGCTAACTGTCGTGATCTGTAAGCCTCAAATAAGCTACGGACATCCCAAGTCAGAGCAGCAGAACACCAAATGCTGTTCATAACTTTGAGATGATGCAGATACATTAATGAACTAACTCCAGAATGACATGGATGATATTTAGTCTTTCTCCCAGCCAAAACCCTATAAAAATGAGAACCCAAACTTTGCCCCTACCCTCCAGCCCTCTTCCATCTCCTAGGGTCCAAGCTGCTGAGTACTCCCAACTGTACTCTATGGTTATATGTTACTCTCTCTTACTCCATTCTCTCCCCCATGCTGCCTGATGTACTCCAGCATCACTCCAACCCCGTCCCCATGTTGCCTGATTTTCTATTCTTTCCTCCCCTTTGCTCTATGTCTCTGTATTTTCTGTGCCATTTGCCCCTGCACTCTCTTTGCCTTATTAAAGTGTGTTTGAAGTCTTACTCTCTGCTGCCATCATAGTCTTTCCTGATGTGTACCAAAGTATTGGGTATGCCTGCCCCATTTAAGAGTTCTATAAATTAATTAGTAATTCATTATTAAAATACATTTTCAAAATTTTAGATACATTAATATACAACCTTCTAGTTCAATAAGAATATAAAATCCTTGAAGGTGGGGATAATTTCTCTTTCCTCAGAGCCTAATAGAGTGCCACGCACGTAGCAGATCGTTAAACATACTTTCTGAATGAATAATTCAATTTGATATTATGTACTATTTTATGTTGTAGCTATTTATATACTTCTAAACCAGGTGTTCTTCACCTGGGCCAGAGAACTATTTGTTCATTTTAATGGATTTTTTGTTTGTTTATGATCAGTGCATTTGAATATAATTTATTTATAATATTATATAATTTATTTTATACATTTAGAAACATTATTCTGAGAATGAGTCCATAGGTTTCACCAAACTCCCAAAATGATTAGTGGTATAGAAAAGGTTAAGAACCCCTGTACTGGTTGTAAGTTCCATAAAGGCAGGAACCTGTTTTTGTGCTTTGAGTCTAATTCAGTAGAAAGGACAGTATTATGTACACAGTAGACACTTAACAAATGCTGTTATCTTTTGTGCCATTATGAAGTATGCCTAACCTCAATATATGAAGTGAATATTCCTCAATATGTAATTTGAGGCATACATTGAAGAACAAAAAATGAGCATAAATCAAATCAATTGCATACATTTACTTCTTGTCTGTTTTCCCCACATCTTGTTTACCAAACTTTAGCACAGTTTATTTCTAAGTGATGAAAAATAATGGTGTTTTTCATCATTTCTTTTGGAAATCATGATTTCATCTTATCTCAGGCCTCATTGCTAACTCCCCTTTCCATGCACACCATTTCACCTAAATTTTATTCTGCATAACAAATAGCACAATCATTAATAAATCATTACATATATTGTACAAAAAGAGAGCATGAAATAATAATTGCTTGTAAATATTCATATCATGAGTAATGAAAAGGTTCCTTATGCATAGTGTAACAACCCTACAGAAGATAAAACATAGTAATAGGGAACATGTTTGCCAGGTTTTTAGCCAGAAAATGAACCAGCAGTCACATTAAAGCTATTGGCTTATGTCTTGAGTAATATGAATTAAAAAAGAAATGACCTATCAAGGGCTATCATTTTGCACACAAGAGCCTTTGGTAGAATCCTTTGACTGAGATGAGAATGGGATTAAAATTTTGATGAGTGGCAATAACCCCACACCATCTGTCAAAATGAGGGAAAATTACATATGGGCCTTTAACTCCAAGAGCAATGTGGCTTTTGGTTCATATACATAATGCACAGAGCTGAGAAAAGCTAGTCCTTCATTGTTTCTGACAGAGCCAGGCATCTCAATTTTGTATACTCCTTCTTGAGTGCTGCAGGGGGGTTAAATCCTCTATAAACTACTTGATCTAATGATGTGAAATATTATTGTGAACAAAAAGTATTTCATTCCAGTACCAGAAATGAACTTCAGTTTTCATTTTCATTGCAGGAGAAGTAGCCAGTCCACTGAGGAAAAATACTAGGTTTACAAAAACAACATATTCATTTCTATTTTTCCATGTAACACACAAGAAATTTCAATAATGGATGGCATTGTTTACTTCGCTAAGGCCTAATTTAAAGCTAAAGGTCTACAGATTAGTAGTTATAGTCACAAATAAGAACTTAGTATTCTCAAATTTTAACCCTACCTCTTTATTTTGCTGTATCTGCTTTGTTAATGTTGCTGCTGGTAATTATGTGTGTTATTTGCTGGGGGTGAGGGTTTGGGAGAATTGGGAGAGTGGGGAGGAGTGGAGATCTTTTACCCTTAACTATGCAAAGTTCTCTTCTTAAGATGATAGTAACACTTATTAGTAATAATTGTTACTAAGAAATAATGGGGTAAAAATCACAGAAAAACCATCAATTATCAGTTTGAAAGATTTTTTACAAAATAAAACAACATGTAATGTTAGCAACTATGAGAAGTTATCATCTGATCAGATATCATGTCACAATGTCACAGTGAGGAACACATTTTCAGAGCTCATTACAGATAAATATACACATTAGTGGCATTCTAATGAACTAAAATAAAATCATCTAACTTTTCAATGAGAATTTAAGGTGATTTACGATGACTAGAGGAAGCTGACAGTTTCATGAATAATCTTACAATTAGTTTTACACGGATGGTTTGTTAGAAATGGCATAAAACTCTCATTAGTTTCAGATTGTAAAGAATTCAGAGTTGCAGTATAACGCCCAAGATGGACTGATGAGATTTGAGGGGAAAAAGTCATTGAAACTTTCAATTGCATCCTTTAGAAATGCATAAAGCATATCATCTATTTGTCCAACCATATCCGCTCTGAATTAGGGATGAATCAGGACTATCATATTTGGACTTTTTTGTATGTGAAATATACTCATGCAAAGTCAAAGAAAAGTACTTAGAAAAGTACTTTTAGAAAAGTGCAAAGTACTTAGAAAAAAATGATTTTGCATTACAAGAAACTCCTTCATTCGTTTATATAACTGGTGTCTCTATTTCGCTAAAGATGGACATATTTAAATTGTATCTCATATTAAGAATAAGAGCATAGCTCTCTTTGCCATTAGTGAGAATTACATATACACACTGGAAATAGACTCTCCCAATGATTCTTAATGTGTCTGCTTCATCATGTGTTTTGAAACTTTTAATAAATATCACATGATTGAAGTAAATATTGTCAGACAACCTTATATTTGTTTCGAACAAAACAAAACAATCCTACCCCAAAAACAAAAAAACAAATGAACACCTTAAGGGAGTGAGGGTATCCGTGACTCTTAGGATGAGACAGGTTATATTTACTAACATGAATGTTTCATATTTTCTTCTATTATTTTCCTTCATAAGCCAGAATAACCCAATGGAATCAAGTGCACTGACATCTTCAGTAACCAGACAGATTTTGAGTTGAATATAATAATTAACAACTTAAATTCTTCAGAAGCAAAAGCTGTAGCTATCCTTCACCTTAAGAGATCCTCCTCTTCTCTCCCTTCTCTGAGTGAGCCAGCTAAGTCCCTTTCTTAGAGACAACCCTCCCTACATACCAATTTACCAGAAACTGATGAAATGATTAAAATAATAGAAAGAAAATTCATTCCCTTTAGCAACTCATCTGAGTGAGCAGCAAGAAACAAAAGTTGTCCCTTGTTTTAAGAGACTCCTATCACCAGACAGTAACTTGAAATACAAATGAATCTCATGAATATTTTGATTTATTAGTGAAGAGTAGAGACACAGTGAGGAGACTGATCATTCCCACTGCTTTCAGAAGAGATGCAAAACCATTGACCAGCAACAACTTGTAACACAGAACTTAGCCTGAGTATTTCAAAATAATTTCTTGATGATCTAACCACCACAATTAAACTGTACAAAATTAGTTTAAAACACAGGCCTTTTAGCACTTTGCCAAATAGTTAATTTACTCCTAGAGAACAGTTTTTTTTTCATGTAAAGATACTTAAGAAAGTGTACTAAAAAACAAGTGAGGGTATAAAATAGGTCTAATGTGCATAGAAATCATGCCAAAATTGCTTATTTATTTCATTGAAACTAGACAAGCTTATTGATGTATTGAAATGCCAGCACATAACTGTATTACAAATAAAACTAATGATGTGAACAAAAAACTTTTTTTCAAAAGATGAAGTCTTTAAAAGCAGGAGAATAAAAATAAATCTGAATGTAATGTTTATGAAAATCATTTTTGTAGCTGTCATGCTTTTGGTAACCATGGTGAATCAATATTTTTTTAAAAACTTCATAATGAAGGATTGTACATTTCAGGTAAATTGATTATTAGGAACAAAATGAAGAAAACATATTATCATTAAAGATGAGAGAGTACAATGAAATATATCTGATATAAAGACTTAACAATTTGGGTAAGACTTGATGTATGAAGAATTACCAGAATGTCAGCTTCCTTATTTAAAAAAAAAAACCCACAATGCAGTTTCCTTGGTTTAGTATGAGTGAAATACACTCGCTCTCTGATAAAAATTGGCATTTTTCTAGAGCAAGAGTATTTAGGGAATAAAGGATGAACACTCATTCATTGTTAGTCATAAATCAGTTCACTTCTGTGAAAATGTTGAAAATGTTTCCAAATATGTTCCAAAATGCAATTCTGATAAAGAATCAGTATCTAGCCTTCCCTTTTTAGCCTACCTGCACCTCTTTAAAGGATATGAAGAACGGCTATTATATTTGGCTCACATAACTTAACAATAGGCCATTTTTTATTGTAGGAAATACTCTAAATGAAAACATTAATGCACTAAAAGAGCATGAAAGATTAGGAATGTGATCAGGGTAGTTTTGTACTAAGTCTTGATGTTTGATTCAAGTTACATTTTTCGTATAGTGTTTTTCTATTCATATATTGTTTAATTTTAACAATTCAAGTCATTTTAGTGTGGAAAAGCTAACAATGCCAAATACATGTGGTTCATATCCATTCAACAGAAGGGCAATGGATTTTGGGCAAATCAGTGGCTCATAAGAACGTACTTCATTAAACCTACTAGGATAATTTTCACATGAACTTTCTTTCTAGGTATATTTCCTATATCCTAAACACATGGAGCTTTTTTTTTTTAATCCTAAGCAAAGAAAAATACATTTATCCTTATTCAATTTTATCTTATTTGATTTAACCCACTATTCTAATGTATAATGAATGACCTGTTTGAATGCTAGTTCAATCATCTAATGATTTAACTATGCCTATCAGCTTTGGAAAATTGACTTATTTGATAAACATAGCAGATATACTTTAATCTAACTAAATGACAGAAATATTGAACAGAATAGGGATGGGAACAGAACCCCTCGTTCACTGGAAATCTTCCTCAAATTTGACGTGATTGCTTTCACAGAATTAAAATAGACCTTGCAGGCTATCTAATATAACTTCTACCTGAGCAAGAATCTCGCCTGCTCCTTATAATGTACCGGAGAAGCAGTCATTCAGCCTCTACTACCATTTAAAAATATTTTTCTATGGCATAAGTGGATGAAATGACTATCTTTTGTAATTTAATAAAAGAATGCAGCTATAATCCCATATAAGCTCAATGAAAATCTATTTAGTACAACTCCTGTAGCAGACATGATGTAGGGGATGATAAGTACTTCATCCTTTTCCGATGGAGTTAGGACTTCTGTTAGGTCTTTATATTTTGAAAGCTTTTCATTCCATATAGTTTGGAGATCATGCATATTTGATATGATGATGACTTTTAAAAAATGGTTTTTTTGTACATCTTTTATCAATCAATGTTGTATTTGGGTGATTGAAGAAACAGTTTTATTTGTGATAATGTCCCAGTTATAGAGTTCATCTGTTATGAAGGATAGTGTATTTCTGATGTACAGTTCTGGAAAACTATCATATCCTGTTTGCCTTTCAAAGCCTCTCAAAACATATCCTCTTCTTCCTTTTCCAGTCTACTTATACTTTACTTCCCTACATTATCCAGTGTCACTGCCTCCTTTTTTTCCCTGAAGTAAGACATTTCGTCTCCAGATTGGACACTTTCATTGGCTACGCCTCATAACTAGAATTCTCTCTCTGAACTCTGCCTCCTGGATTCTCTGGCTTCCTTCAAGCCCAGCTAAAATCCTAGTTTCTGAAAGAAGTCTTTCTTAAACCCTGATAATGCTAGTGCCTTCACTTTGTTTGATTATTTCCAATTTACCTTTTATATAGATTCATTGCACATAATTGTTTTCTTATTGTCTCTCCAATGAGATGATGAATTCCCTTACAGCAGGGACTGTATTTTGCCTTTCTTTGTATCACCAGGACTGAGCACACTGATTGAAATATAGTAAGTTCTTCATAAATACTTATCCACTGATTGCCAGTTTGTCTTTACTGGGTGCTTAATGACTGGACTTGGAGTGATTTTGATGTATCCTTTCTTTGCATAAACTGCATCAGTTAAGTCCAGACTATCCACAAAGATAAGCATTTTTCTCCCTTACTTTTTAATGTTTCTAAAATTTTAGTTTATGAAATAATGCAAGTTTTTTTGTAATACAATAAAATAAAAAGATGATTGCACACAAAACTGAAAATATATTATGCACGACTTGCTATTCCTTTCAAATATACAACAAGATTATTGTGTAAATTTCTTTTTTTCCCCATTTTTCCCTCTCTACCTTCCCTTCTCTAGATATGGCTACTATTAGACACAAATAGGTATAGAAATGTGAGTATGAGTGTGTGCATATATGTGTGTGTTTAAAATTGTTCTCTACATAGTTCTATTTATTAGTTTTTTCTCTGGGTGCAGATGTCTTTCATCATATGTCCTT
>JAQQSZ010002487.1:0-14742 GCA_028646595.1 Phalanger gymnotis | reverse complement strand
GGGGAACAGGGCAACCAGAATGTACACCATCTTGGAGTGGGGGGGGGGAGGAAATGGGGAGAAAATCTGTAATTCAAATGCCTGTGAAAATCAATGCTGAAAACCAAACATGTCAAAAATAAATTAAAAAAAATAATGTGATGAGATGCCCAATAGAGTTTAAATGACAATCACCATAGGATGTAAAGCTGGAAAGGACCTTGCAGAAAGTAATATAGGTAAATCTTTATCACTTGGAGATTTATATTGCGTTTTACATACATTACCTTGGGTGACTCTCATGCCAACACTCTCAGTTGTATACCATAGGTAGCATTAGTTCCATTATACATATTAACAAAGTGAAGCACAGCAAGGAGGTGACACAGAATGCTTAGATGCAAAAGTGGGATTTGAATACTGATTTTTCTTGACAGCAAGTTCATCACCTTTTCCATTACACTATGCCACATTATCTATTTTAATTTCCTCATTTTGCAGTAGAATTAGTGTAACTGACAAATTAAAATCAGTAATTGGAAAAGCTGGATTTTGAACTCAAGTCTTTGAATTGAACTCAAGGGAAATACAATTTTATTTTTCTACTATTCCCAGACAGGTAGGTGGCACAGGGGATAGAGTAGGTAGCACTGGGTCCGGAGTAAAAGAAGACCTGAATTCACATCCAACTTCTCATACATGCCAGCATCATAACCTTGTTTGCCTCAATTCTCCCAGTTGCAAAATGAGGATAATAATAGCACCTATCTCCAAAGGTTGTTACAAGGATAAAATGAGGTAACATTGGTCAGGTACTTAGCAAAGCTCCTGTTAAGTAATTTCACTTCTGTCTGAGTCTTCATGACCCCATTTGGAGCTTCCTTGGCAAAGTTACTGGACAGGTTTGCCATTTTCTGCTCCATCCTGGTATATAATAAGCATTACATAAATACATGCTATTATTATTCTTGTCATTATCTTTGTTACTACTACTATTATAATTGTTATCATGCTCATGTATGAGTTACATAAATATATTTCACAAAATAAATTATTCTGTGAGGGCAAGGGAAAAGGTACTTGCCCAAATCCCATTCAAAAAATCTCTCTGGACTCCTACTATAGAGTCTTAATTGCTTGTGTTGTTGCAGAGATTCTGTTAAACTCTAACAAACAAAACAAAACAAAACAAAACCTCCAGCTCTTTAGAAGTTTCCATTCTAAAGGGGAAGATAACAGGTACCTTGATATAGGTCCTCCTTACTTCATGTTTGGATTGTTCCAAAGCCCTGCCAGTTGGTCTTCCTGCCTCATGTGTCTTTTCATTTTAGACTTTTATGCAGTGAGCTCTCAAACCTATCTCCTTAAAGAACACGTCTGAATACATAATCCCTTTATTCAACACACTCCAGTGACCGAGTCCTTATTGTCTCCAGCATTAAATATAAAATCCTCTCTTTGGCTTTTAAAGGTTCTCATAACCTGGCCTATTCCTACTTTTTCAGTCTTCTTTCACTTTATTCCTCTCCACACACACACACACACACACACACACACACACACACACACACACACACACACGCACACATGCACACACATACTTCTTTTGTGATCCAATAATCCTGGCCAACTTGCTGTTCCTTGGATGGGATATTCCATCTGCCATCTTGGTGCATCTGCCACCTTCTACAATTAGTCTTTTCTAGCCCTCCTCATAATTAGTGTTTTCTCTCTGAGAAATTCCTCCATTTATGCTGTGAGATCCTTGAGAGTAGAGGCTTTTTTGACCCTTTCTTTCTATTCCCGGGGCTAATGCTGCCATTTACTAGGTACTTAATACATGTTTATTGACTGACTAACTGAACATACACATAAATTAGTGCATACAAGACAAGTAGATGGAATGTAGTTTTAGAGGTGAAGACACAGATAGCAGCAAAGACTATTCTTGATGTTAATCTTAATGGAAGCCAGAGATTTATATAATATATTTATATATTATATTTTATATATATTAGATTATATAATATATATATTAGATTTATATAATATATAATCTATTATAATAAATATAATCTCATCCAATTCTCACAACAACCCCATGAAACAGATACTATATTACCCCATTTTAAATGTGAGGAAACTGGGGAGTCAGAGATTAGGTGAATTGCCAACATTTACATAGCTGGTAAATATCCGGGGCTGGATTTTATCTCAGGTATTCCTGATTTCATGCCCAGAGCTCTATCCAGTCCACCACCTAGCAGCCTCCACATGAAACATTGAGTATTCCACTATCTGTAGGCCAGAGAGACACAGAGGGGAATGTTGTATGAAAGACCAAAAAGATAGGAAAGAGTTGGTTTATAAAGAACTACTTGGTAAATATTATTGTTTAATTTAGAACAAGTTATATTGAGCTCAGATTTTATAGAGTAATAGGGAGTTTATATAATTATTTCTAAAAGATGTAAAATATACAATATCTTTTTGTAAGAGCTTAAAATCAAATGAAAGAGATAGGACAAATAGAAAATTAAATAACCATTGGCAGATGATACATTTTTTATTGAATACTTCACTTAATGAAAATCAGATATAATTACAAATTTGGTAGGGAGAATTGAGAATATATTTTCTCTAACAACCAGATGATACTATATTCTTCATACCCTTTACACAACTATATTCCTGCTAAATTGACCTAATTGTTCCCAGGAAATAACATTCCTTTTCCTCCCTCCATATCTTTGCACAGGAGGCAGGCAACTGGTTCCAAGAGTGCTTTTCTCTCCATTGCCTCACAGTATTCTTAGCTCCCTTTGGGATTCAGATGAAGTATCACCTCTTCCAATGGACTTTTCATGATCTTAATTCTTAGCACTCCATATTCACCTACCTCCTTAGAATGTGTGTGTGTGTGTGTGTGTGTGCGTGTATTACTGCTCTACTCATTTTATATTTACTTATTTGTAATATGAATAGAATGTGAGGTCTTTGAGGACAAGATTTTGGCCTTAGCTTTGTATCTCATACCTAAAAGAATGTCTTGTGCATAATAAATCCTTAAAAATTAACAAACGTTAATTGGGCTAAGTAAAATCATAGGATTTTAGAAATAAAAGAGACTTTAGAAAACTTTATTTAACACAACTTGCCAGTTTCCAGATGAGGAAACTAAAATATCATATGGTCAACTGATTTGCTCATGAATAGTAGTGGAACACATATAATAAGAAATTATAGTCTATATATCATTTCAACCAATAAAACATACACATTTTGACAAATGATAGCAACCCATAGATATATACAAATGGCAAATAATAAAGAGGGAGGAAAAGGAATAGGATGGAGGGAGCCATTAAACCAAATTAGGAGAGAAAAAATTTTTCAAAGCATTTTCTATATATATGTTAATCTGTGCTTCTTAATAGGTGATTGATCATTGTACCTTAATCTCAAATATACGTTGAGAAATTAAAATTTGGTTTAAGCATATAAGCATCTTACCTCATCAACTGAAACTTATTTCAGAAAACAAAATATTATTTTCTTGATTAGTTGAACTCTAGGCTTAATATTATTCTTTCATCTAGTAATGCGCATTATAAGGACGACATCTATAACATAACCAATTTGATTGGCCAAGAAGAATCCTTATGTCTGTCTTCTGCTGATCCTGGCTTATGTTGTTCCTATTGGTCTCTCTAGTTCTTAATAAAATTTAACCTCCTTACTGGAATGTTAATACTTTCCTCAGTTTTTCCTAGAATGAGAAAATCTCTCCAGCATGATCCATTTTCTACCACATTAGGAATCTGGGATTCCTTAGTTTCTATGTTCTAGTTGACAATTTGACCAACTTGAAAAGAAAACTTGAATACTTGATCCTAAAATCATGGAGAGTGTTAAAGAGAGAACAAAGATTTCTCCAGGTCAGTGTCATAGTGCTAAATTGCAAAGATAGGAAAAAATGTTTTGGTATTATAATTATAAGAAGCACTGATAGTATCACATTTTTGTGATTTGGTAAACATCTTGCATTAAAAAGTTTTTTCTTCATTTCTAATATCAACTATCTGCTAAAGAAAACAATGACTCTTTGGGGTAACTCCAATTGTTTTGCAATTTCTTCTTCTTAGGTCAAAGCCAAATTGTCTATTTGAAAATTTGACTTGCATTTTTAATGACATTGTATATGCAAGTGTAGGGGATGATTGAGTTAACAACCCCACAATACTTAAAGTAGCTAACAAGATGTTATGCTCTGATGTCTTTGTCAGGTGAAAACATCTCAATTGAATCAGTCAATCAGAGATATTAATAGTTATATGCAAAACCCAGACATCTCTTTTTAATAATTAAATCAATCAAAGGTATTAGACGATGTTAGAGGTTCTTACGAGCAGTTGGATGAAATGGAGCTCTCAAGGAGTTATATCAGAATTACTTTCATTCCTAATGTTATCCTCTCTGGTTTTTCCCCAATATTTTTTAATTAACAAGCACTGTTTCTTAATTCCCTAATTTCAAAATAAAACAAGCAAAACAAGACTCATATTAAATATGCATAGTGAATCAACATCAATTCCCACATGTCCTGTGTTCAAAAATGTATATTCCATCCTATATCTTATATCAATTATCTCTAAGTTAGGAGGTGGGTAGCATGCTTCATCTTTCTTGGTCATTGTATTGATCAGAGATCTTAAGTCTTTCAAAGTCATTTTTATTTATAATGTTGTCAGTATATAAATTATTTTCCTGCTTCTATTCACTTTTTCAGTCAATTCAAGCTGGTTTTCTTAGATTTCTCTAAAATTATCATTTTCATCATGTTTTACAGAAAAATAATTTTTAATTTCATTTATGTATTGTAACTTGTTCAATCACTTCCCAACTGATCAACTCACCCTTACTTGCTATATGTGTATATGTAGATACATATAAATGTACATATAAACATATGTGTATATGTATCTATGTGAGTTTTTAAAATCTCTTGGTAGCACAGTCCTAGTAGATATTGATGGGTCAAAGAATCAGCATGGTTTAGTGACTTTGACACAATTTCAAATTATTTTCCATAATGAATGTAACCATTTAGAATTCTACAAGTTTGATGTTTTGCACTCAAACTTTACAATATTTCTATTATTCTTGTTTTTTGTCATACTTGACAATCTTCTCAGGGTGAGATAGAACATCAAAGTTTATTTTTTTCTAATTACTAGTTATTTTGAGTGTTTTTCATATAAAAGTTGGTAATTTAGATTTCTTTTTCACAAACTGCCTCTTTGTATGATAATTTTAATTATAGTTAATAATGGCTCATGTTAATATAGCATGTTAAGAATTACAAAAGACTTTGCAATTGTCAACTTATTTGATCCTCCCAGAAATCCTCTTACAGTTGAGGAAGCTAAGGTAGACAAAGGTTAAGTGACTTGCTGAAGGTCATATGCTGGTAACTGAAGATGGACCAAGTCATCATGACTCCAGGTCCAGCTTTCTATTCATTCTACTATCTACCTACCTGAAGTTATATTTGTCCATTGAAATGTCTCCAAATTCCCTGATGACATATTCCTATGGTTTTTCAGTTATGTAGTTACAGGATCACATTAGAACTAGAAAGGATCCAAGCAATCATCCTTCTCATTTTGTAGATGAAGTAACTAAGGTTAAATGACTTTTCCAAGGATAGCAGTGGTTGATTATAGATTTTTAACATATTTACGCCAAAGACAGTCTTCTTTTTTTATAACACCATGTTGTCACCTCTAGTCTCTTTATTAAAAGGCTTGCAAGTGGAAATCACTGTAACTACTTATTTTTTTGGCCTGGTTAAAAACCAAACTTAACAGGTATTACTTCATTATTCCTTGCTTAGAAGAATACCCTCTTTTAAGAGCGTGTTTGCTTATGATTTCAAAGAGTTTATTTTCAGAATTTTCTGAGAATATGGCTGCTAATAGATATCCAAACATTAAAACTCTCCCCTCTTCCTTAATTCAAATGAAGCCAGATCTGTCAGTGTATGACACCAAAACATTGCACTTATCTGGAGGAAAGGGAGAGGAAGGGAACAGGTAGTGATGAAGTACAATTCAGTTCAGTTCATAGACTTCTTAGGAGACATGAGTGTCATAGAGATTTATGAAAATTTCCTGACCGGGGACACACCCAAAGGACAGTGATCTATTAAATACATAGCATGATGTACTACTTTAAGTGTCTCAGCCAGTTTTCTAAGAGCTAGCTCTGCTTTGACTATTACACAGCAAATAGTCACATCTGGAATTGTGAAGTCCAAAGGTCATTTGACTCATAAAACTACAACAGTATGAGTCATAACAACCTGAACCTGACCTTCAACTTAGTAAGTTATGCTGATTATACTGTTTCAGAAAGAAGAGAAGAAGAAAAAAGAAAAGAAAGAAAGAAAGAGAGAGGGAGGGAGGGAGGGAGGGAGAGAAAGAGGGAGGGAGGGAGGGGGAGAGAGAAAGAGAGAGAGAGAGAGAGAGAGAGAGAGAGAGAGAGAGAGAGAGAGACAGAGAGAGAGAGAAAAGAAAGAAAGAAAAAAAGAAAAAGAAAGAAAGAAAGAATGAAAGAAAGAAAAAGAAAGAAAAGGGGGAGGGAAGCAAAGAGAAATTTAAGGAGGGATAGGGAGAAAAAGGGAGAAAACAAATTGTTATTAACTACCTACTATGTGGTAGGTATCATATTAAGACTTTTACACATATTATTTTCTTCATGGATATTAGCTAATTTGATCTTCAACAATCCTGAGAGGTAGCTTCTCTTATTATCTCCATTTTAAAGTTCAGGAAATTTAAGGAGACCGAAGATAAGTGACTTACCCAGAGTCACACAGCTAGTAAGTGTGTGAGACCAAAATTAAACTTAGGTCTTCTTAATTTCAGGCCCAGATCTCTTTTCCCTGATACAGCTCTTTGGGTGGAGGGAGCTCATGCAATATTGAGTCGGATATAAATGTTTAGTTAGGGTTGAACAAATGGGGCTTTGCACCAAGGTTGTAAGACTTGAGGGGACACACTTTCTCTTCAGATCACAATAACCTTCATTTTGTCACAAAGTCACCCATTTTCCAGGAACCTTATTTGCTCCCTAACCTGTGTGGGAGTAAGGACCAAACTCTCCCAACCCTGACATTGCCTTTAAAGGCAAACAATTGATCCCATGTTAAGAATGTCTTTGATCTTCTCCCCTGCTGTTCCTGCCCACCCTAGTATATGTGAAATGATTGAAGTTGTTTGCATATGTATTTAGATAAGCCTTAATGGGCTGACAAAGTGTTTACTTAGTTAATAGGGAAAGCTGAGTAAGGGAAGCAGGATCAGAAGTTATGCAAAAATATATAGGATGGTACTTAAATTTTGTATCATATAGACTGATAGACTAATGAGATGGTTAATTCATGGAATAAACACAGGACTTTAAAATGCTTCTGAGGAATACCAATGTTTAGTATTACAACAGTGCTCTAACTTTAATTAATATCTGACAATTTCATTTCCTATCTGTGACATTGCATTTTAAAGTGCCTCTTGGATTTCCTTTGAAATAAGTCACAGCTTTGATGCCAAATGATTTATGAATAGCTGTATATATTGTTAACATATACCAGGTGCCTGCCAGTTGCCATTTGTCAGTTTTCTATTATTATCTGTGAACAAATGTTCCTAGTTAAATCAAATTGGAGACCTGAGGGCTATGAAAGGGTCAGTCTATACAAAGGATAGAGTTGGCTTCCCTTGTGATGCTAAAGGTGAATGTGTGTCTCAGACAAGGAACATATGAAAGTCAGGCCAAATAACAGGTTTTTGACCTTAAGTAGAGTCATCATCTGCTGAATGCGAAAGACTGCTTCTGTAAGATTTTTGAAAAATAACATTTTGTGCAAAATGACTGGGTTTTGTCACAAGAAAATAGAATTGTAATGTCTAATTCACAAAGGTAGCTTGTATCCTTCATACAAATCTTTCTTTGAGAACCAGCTAGCTTTTAAAGTATTATGTGGTATGACAATATATTTTTTTTTTCTGATTTGAAAGAAAATCAGTGAGCTGGTCATACTTGAATGTCCCTTTGATTAGAGTGTTGAAGTGGAAACTCTTTTCTGGTTGTCTAAGGAAGGAGAAAGGGCAATAGTCAAGAGGAAAATACACACACACACATACACACACAAGCCCCAAAAGTGATTACACTGGAAAGTCAGACAAAGAACCTTAAGAAACTTTCTTCGAGACACTGGCAATTTTACTTTTATTTATATTTCTAGTTTCAAGAAAATGATAGAAAAAATTCACCCTCCTCTAATTATTGTTTAAACTGTGTTTTGCATTATGTTGATAACACCTAGAATGATTTGTGAGTATTCATTAGAACTGGGCATAGTAAGTTGCAAGGTTTTCCTGATCAAAGTTTGCACTTTTCTTTATCCTTTGGATCTACCTTAAAAACAATCATTTTTGTTCCTCTTTCTCTTCCCTTTTATAACTTTACATCTTGTTGCTTCCCTCATCTTCACTTTGAGCTTCATTCTCTTCCTGTGATTCCACTTTTGACCTCATAGTCCTTCCCATTCATATAAGCACAGTGATTCTCTCCAGGCTTTAAAAAGTTACCAAAGGCCAAATTCTGCCATGATGGGAGTCAGGTGGATATGTCTGGAATGATTTTCAAAGAGAAAGAAAACCTCATGATGAAGTTTATTCTTTTATTTTTATTTTTTTTGTAAACAGTATTTTTCCTAATTACATACAAAGATAGTTATCAACATTCATTTTTATATGAATGAGTTCCAAATTATTTTTCCTTCTCTTCCTCCCTGTCCCCCTCCTCAAGATAGTGAACAATTCGATACAGGTTATATATGTGTGATCATGTTAAACATATTTCTACACATGCTGCAGTTTAAAGGAGAAAGTTTTAATGAAAGTGTAGGTAATGTGTTCTAGATATTCTGAATGACAAATAAATCTCAAGATAAAATTATGTGCATGGCATACTGAAGTCAATATTCCAGATTTTCCTAGAGAATCCCATGATTTCTGTCTATATTATTAATATTTCTACATTCAGTGACCTTTAATGAGTCTAAATAAATAAAACAATTATAGAAATGAGAAATGAAATAGACAACACCATATAATTACAGATGTGACAACATTTCCAGTACCTTCATATTGTAGCATGGCCAACCATGAGGTATAGGAAATTTCAAAAAGAAGACTAATCGATATCTGAATAATCTCTCTTTATGAAGTTGTAAGGAAATGGCTGGTATCAGAGCTATAACACTTCTAACTTTCATCCAGAAATTTTTGAAATTTACTATAACTTAGTCATTTTCAGATGAGAACCATCTAGATAGACACTGAATATACAAAGCTTAAAAGTTAAATGGAAAATTGAAACATGGCTCCTGAATGTGCATGTGTATATACACATATGTATGTATGTGTATATATATATACACATATATACACAATATGTCCATATACGTACATATATGTAATACATAGGTGTGGATGTATGCTATAGATAAAAATGTTTGTGTATGTGCACACACATATACACACATACTTATATGTACTAGCTATTTGACCATAAACAAGTCTCCTAATCTCTTAATTCCTCAAAAATAAATAAGAATTTAATTTACAGAGGAAGTTTGGTAGAGGGAGTTTGGGAAGATGCATGTATGCCTCCCCAAAAGATGCAAAAAGATGTCAGTATCTTATTTGTCTCCAAGACTAAAGGCATTACTCTGCTACTTTCTATCCTGTGAAAAATCTCAGTTTTGTCAATTTTGATTCCCTTTTCTTGTCCATTCATCATCAAAGGCTTTGCAAAGGCTGCAAGCTTGAGATAGATATGAAAGATATCATCACTTCAGTTTGTCAACTATAAGAGAAATGATAGACATAAAACTATTTTTTCTAAGTCATTTTGTTGACCTGAACTGAACTTTAACACCATTACCTGGAAAAATCTGTAACAAGCAGCCTATGATTTTGGTGGTTCAGAAACATGGACCATTATCTCAAGAAAACTGTGTGACGGAATGTCTGAGAACAAGATGGATGATCTCTTAATGGACCCAATTGCTTTTACAAATATATTTAAGCAACTTTGCATTTTTTGAACTTTGGAACATAACTAGGATTAAAAATACATCAAGGAATAGAAACATCAAAATGATGTTTTGCTTCCATTTCTCTGGTTAACTATTTTGAGAAAAATGGAAGGAATAACAAAATCTCTGTGTGTGTGTGTGTGTGTGTGTGTGTGTGTGTGTGTGTGTGATTCAGCTTATTGCTGAGGTGAAGAGACTAGGGGTTACAGAGGGACTCAATAGAGATATGGGATTGGGTACAAGCATATGCTTCACCATGCTAGCATAGTTCTTTAAGAATTTCCATCAAGCTTTGAGTCTGTATAGGGAATACAGCATGTACACAGATGAGCAAATGCAAAATTATATGAGGAGAGAGAGAGAGAGAGAGACAGAGAGAGAAACAGAGAGAGAATGAAATAAACATAAATGTCTCTCTCTCTCTATATATGTATGTCTATATGTATACATACAGCTATATGTGTGTATACATACATATATACACACATGTATATACATATATGTATATATGTACATATGTATGTCTATATGTATGTATACATACATATAGACATACATATATAATATACATACATATTATATATATATACACATACACATACACACGCATATATCATTATCCTTATTAGAATGTAACCTACCGTGAAGAGGGATTTATTTCATTCTTTTTACTTGTATCTGTAGTGTCTTTTACATCAGGGGCATCCAAAATGCAGCCCAGGGGCACATGTGGCCTGCAGTGTGATTTATGCAGCCAGCCTACAACCACAGAGATTTACATAACTACTTTAGTAAACAAAGCCAAGTTAGCAGAGCTCTCACTAAGATGGCAAATCAAAATATATTTTCTATTGTTTCAATAAAAACCCAAGGTTGGACAGCCCTGATATACATAGTAATTGAATAAACACTTTTCTTGATTGGTTAAACTAATAAAATTCCAGCAACATATCATGCCCAAAGTGCCTTCTTTCCTCTTCTTTCCTTGTTGCACTTCTAATTATCTTTTTATTTGGAGGGGGGAAGGCAGGGCAATTGGGGTTAAGTGACTTGCCCAGGGTTGTACAGCTAGTATACGTGTCAAGTGTCTGAGGCCAGATTTGAACAGAGGTCCTCCTGAGTCCAGGGCCAGTGCTCTACTCACTTCACCATTTAGTTGCCCCCTCTAATTATCTTTAAGATTTAATTTAAATGCTGCTTCATCCATTATTGTTGTTCAGTTTTTTCAGTAGTGCCTGATTCTTAGTGTCCCCACTTGGGATTTTCCTGGCAAAGACACTGTGGCATTTGCCGTTTCCTTCTGCAGTTCAGTTTATAGAAGATGAGACTGAGGCGAACAGGGTTAACTGACTTGCCCAGAGTCCCCCAACTAGTAAGTGTCTGATGCCAGATTTGAAGTCAGGAAGATGAGCCTTTCTGACCTCAAGCCCAGCATTCTATCCACTGCACCAAATAGCTGCCATCTCAGCCCATTATCCTTTCTTGATTCTCCCTGTCAGTAAAGGATCATTCTCTCCCCTCATACCTAATATTATATTTTGAATTCTTGTTGTGCAATATTGAATATTTGAGTTATATGTTCTTGTGTTATATCACCTTCTTTGTCTATTAGCTCTAAGAGGTGAAGGATTATATCTTATCAAAGTTTCTGGCTCTCTTAGTTCTTTTCAATGTTCTGCGTGCAATAAATCCTTAATGAATTGTTGTTGAATGAATGAATGAAACCTCGTCTAGGGATAGTTCCATAAGGGCAAGCTTTTATGCCACCTAGCTTGAGAAAATATGGGGATGTGAAAACACTAATCATTTATTAAGTACGTATGATGTAGTAGGTATTCTGCTGGGTCCTGGGGGTACAATTACAAAGAATACAAGAGGTCATGCTTCCAACAGGCTTGCATTCTCACGTGTCTCCTCTCAGACACAGTATATAAACACTTATTCAGCACTTACTATGTGCCAGGCATTATGCTAAACACTAGGGTTACAATGAAATGTAAAAACACAATAACAGAACTTGCCGGCAGGGAATTTTTATATTAATGGCTTGGATGTCAAAATTGAGGAACAGTAAGTAGGGCAATACTGCTCGCTACATGGAAGGAAGTGTGAAAAGTAGGAAGGGGTTAGGATGTGAAAAGCTTTAAGTGTCAAACTGAGGAATTTGAATTTGATAGAGGAACTAAGAGTGATATTTTGGAGTTTTTTTGAGAAGGGAATGAATTGATCAGATCTATTCTTTATGAAAATGATGGTCATCTGTGTAGAAGATGGCTTAGTGAGCAGTAAGGAGTCAGGAGACAAATAAAAGAGCTATTGAACTAGCCCAGGTGAGATGTGTTGAAGACTTGAACTGAGGTTATAGCTGGGTGAGTGGAGAGAAAGGGATGAATATTAGAGGTGACAAAAGTAGAAATGAGATTTGGCAACTGAAGTGACATGTAGATTGATGGTTTTGAGTAGGATGGAGATTAGGTAAAACTGGGAGGTTGGGTATGTGTTTGTGCCTCTTAAAGTGTTACGGAAGTCTGTAAGTAGTAAGAAAAAAATCAGAGGAAAGATATGAGTTCTGTCTATGCCCTACAAAATGTGCATACCCTTTGACCCACCAATATTACTTCTCGGGCTGTATCCCAGAGAGATCATAAAAATGTGGGAAGGACCCACACATACAAAAATATTTATAGCAGCTCTATTTTTGGTGGCCAAGAACTGGAAATTGAGGGGATGCCCATCCATTGGCAAATGGTTGAAGAAGTAATGTATGTAATGGAATGCTATTTTACTATAAGAAATGATGAGTAGGCAGACTTCCAGGAAAGACTTACATGAACTGATGCTGAGTGAAGTGAGCAGAACCTGGAGAACATTGTACACAATAATAGCCACACTATGTGATAACTGATTTTGATAGATTTAGCCCTTCTCAGCAATTCAAGGACCTAAAACTTTTCCAAAGGACTCATGATGGAAAATGCCATCCACATTCTGAGAAAGAACTACGGAGCTGGAATGCAGAGTGAAATAGACTCTTTTCTCCTTTGTTTTGTTTCTTATGGTTTTTCCCATTCCTTATAATTCTTCTATGCAATAGGACTAATGTGAAAATGTGTTTAATATGAATGTATGTGTAGAGCCAATTTTGGATCGTATGATGTCTTGGGGAGGAAGAGGTGAGGGAGGGAAGAAAGTTGAAAACTTATGTAAATGAATGTTGAAAACTGAAAATGAATAAATGTTTTTTTAAAAAAGATATATGAGTTCTGTGCTGGACATGTTGAGATTGAGATGCTCATAGGACATCGAGTTATAGATGTCTAATTGGCAGTGGCAAATATACTACTACAGATCAGAAGCACAATTAGTTCCATATATATAGATCTAAGCATCATCTGAATAAGAATAACTGAACCGATGGGAGTTGATGAAATCATTAAATGAAATAATTTAGAGAGAAAAGAGATTCCACCACAGAGCCATTACAAAGATAAAGATGCTGAAAAGGAGACCGAGAAGAAACTCTGCGACAGAGTGCAAAAGTAGAGTACCAATGAATTTTTTTACTCACAATGACATTTGATTTAAATAGCTGGGTGGATGTAGCTGAGAGGCAACATATTGTAGTGGACAGAGGACTATTCTTGTAGCTAGTTGTGCCTCTTATACGTACTATCTGTATGACTCTAGACAAATCATTTAACTTCCCAAGGGTCCAGGCAACTTTCTAAGTTTAAAAGTTATACCTGAATTGTGCAAACACACACAAACACACATATAGACACAAACCACATATGCATACACATGTATAATGTTATCTATACTAATGAAAACATAATTCTTGATTATATGTGCAGATGTCTACATATATGTATCTATACACTTATGTAGACATATGCATTTATGTATTATATATGCATGTTCGTATATATCTATAATCTATATCTATCCATTTTTGATTGACATAAATTTGCATTGGAACTCTAATTGTAACCAATCAATTAGTATATATCATAAGTATTATGCAGAAGTATGACATATTTGTAATGAAGCACTTTAATTATTCTCTCTCTGTGTCTCTGTCTCTCTCTTTCCCCTCCCTCCTTCTCTCTGTCTTTCTGTCTGTCTGTCTCTTTCTCTATCTCTCTTACTCTTCCTCTCCCTCTCCCTCAAGAGCAGTTAATAATTTCCAGAATAAGTAATAAATTCATTCTCCACAAGGTGGAAGAAATCACAGATCTAAACTCCATTCTATCTCTCCAATTATCAGGGAGGAAATGGGGAATGGGGTTGGGAATGATAGAAACTCTAGAGTGAAGTTACCTTCTAGAAAATCTCTGGGTGAACATTGAAACTTGAACAAAGAACTTTGTAGGCACTTTATGAGCATTACTCGAAAGTGCTTTACAAAATGGTTGCACCATTTCACAGTTTGTTTTTTTTTTCTTTTTTTATTTATTTATTTTTTAATTTTTTTTTTAATTTATTTTTGACATGTTTGGTTTTCAGCCTTGATTTTCACAGGCGTTTGAATTACAAATTTTCTCCCCATTTCCTCCCCCCCCACTCCAAGATGGCGTACATTCTGGTTGCCCTGT
>JAQQSZ010002486.1:0-14744 GCA_028646595.1 Phalanger gymnotis | reverse complement strand
GCTGTCCCTGGGACGGTGGCCAAACCGCAAACTCTATCCCAGTCCTAGCAGCTTTTCCCACTAACCTTCTATGTTGTTTTTGGTGTTTGTGGGTTGAGAAGTCTGGCAACTGCCACAGCTCACCAATCCAGGGTACTAGGGCACAGTCTGGCTGGTCCGCTCCACTCATGCTGGGCTCTGCTCTGTTCTGCTCTGCTCCTAGCTCTGTGTGGGGCAGACCTTACCCAGAGACCATCCAGGCTGTCCTGGGCTAGTGTCCTGCTTCCCTCTGCTGTTTTGTGGGTTCTGCAGTTCTTCTCTGTTGTCCTTGGTGTTTGTGAGTTGAGAAGTCTTTCAACTGCCACAGCTCACTGATTCAGGGCGTTAGGGCACGCTCCACCTGGCTCCTGGTCTGGCTGGTCCGCAGCACCCACGCTAGGCTCTGCTTTGCTCCCCTCTGCTCACAGCTCTGTTCAGGATAGACCTCACCCAGAGGCCATCCAGGCTGTCCTGGGCTGGAACCCTGCTTCCCTCTGCTATTTCATGGGTTCTTTCAGTTCTAGAACTGGTTCAGAGCCATTTTTTTATAGGTTTTTGGAGGGACTTGGTGGGGAGCTCACGCTACTGCCTGCTTTCCAGCCGCCATCTTGGCTCCCTCCTGGTTTGCTTTTTATGCAACCCCCAAATAGGTTTCTTTTTAATGTGAATTTAGCAGGCCCATGACATTCATTGAGGACTTATTCTAATGGTCTCCTGGTCAAATCAACAAGCATCTTGCTAAGCACTAGGAATAGAAAGAAATGCAAACCCCCAAACCCCACCCCCCCAACCCAAACAAATAAAACAGTGGTTCTGTTCTAAAGGAGTTCAGAGTCTAACATGGGAGACAGCATGCAAACAACTAGGTACAAATTGGATGCAGAAAGAGGAATTTGGAGATAGAGGGTTGGCGCTGACATTAAGGAAGCACGAATATCAACAGAAAAGGCTTTTTTTGTTTGGTGGAAGGTTGGATTTTTGCTGGGACCTGAAGGAGGTCAGAGAAGTCAGGAGGCAGAGATTTGGAAAGAGTCTTTGTACAAAGAGAAAAAGCAGATGTGCCTGGTAGTTAATGAAGAAGATGAAGAAGAATAAAGAAGAGGAGGAGAAGGAGGAGGAGGAAGAGGAGGAGGAGAGAAGGGAAGGAAGGAAGAAAGAACGATAGAAAGAAAGAAAAGAAGGAAGAAAGAAGACAATAGCCAGTATGGCAGTGCAGGCATATAGTCTGTGCTACTAGGGGAGGCTGAGGCAGGTAGATCTCTTGAATTTTGGAGTTCTTAGCTATATTGACTCCAATTGATGTGGTTAACTGCTGGGAATAAGGAGGGAGTAAAATGACCCATTTGGGTCCTGAAGGATCATCAAACTAGCCCAGGTAGGGATTGGAGTGATTCAAAGCTTCTGTGCTGACTACTATTGTGATCTCCTGTGTGTGGCCACTGCACTTCCAGCCTGAGTGAAATAGAGACACCAAGTCTCAATCGATCAAAATAGAGGGGAAGGAGGAAAATATAGGAAAGAGGGAACTCATGTTCATTTCTCTTAATCTTCTTTCTCCTCCTCTTTGTTCCTTCTGTCCCTAAATTGGAAGAGATTGATGAATAGATAAAGAGACTGCAATACACTACCAAGGGAAAAATGGCTTGGGCCTGGGATACTGAATCAAAATGGGCAAATTTGAAGTTGGCCCCCTTCCAAACTAGTTCTAACATCCTAGTTCAGAATTTGAACAACCTCTAAAAGGTAGTACATTTTACAGGTAATGATAATGATAGATAATGATAACAATAATAGTATAATAAATAATAAAATAAAATAAAAAATAAATAATAAAAAATAAAACAGATAATGATAAGCGCTCTGGGTAAAACTGCAAAATAAAAAGATTTTTCTTTGCCTACCATCTCCCTTTCTTGAAATGATCATTCCTCTCCTGCTCCTTTTGCATTGTGTCTTCAGACACCCTAGTGCTTCTGCTCCTCAGCTATCCAAAGTCCCCCCTACCCCATTAAACTCTGACTTCCCTATTTGCTCCTTCCATCTTCAATAGAGTTTCTGTTTACCTAAATGCTATGTATCCCTTCTAGGTGTCTAACTAAAATAATTCACATTAAGGTATTAATGAGGCTTAATCTCTTAGTAGACATTTGTACAGAAAATGGGAACTTTTTATTTCAAGTTAATTCTCCTGGGAGAAGAAATTTTGATAAAGTGTATCTTATGTACCCTTGTCTCCTCCAGGCCAAACTTCCTCTCCCCTATTTCTAAGACTATTCTCCTCCTGAGGAAAAAAAAACAGATCGTTGTATAAAGAGAGCTGGATGAGGAGTCAGAAGAATTGGGTTCTGGTCCTGGTTTGGTAAGTAACTAGCTGTGTGATGGCAGGCAAGTCCCTTCACTCTATGTCTTAGTTCACTCAGTTTGAGCAGGCTATCTCAGGTCTCTTCTAGCTTCAATCTTTGATTTTTATTTAAGAGAAAAAGGAAATATTTAAAGATCTGAAACAGGGAGAGGTCTTCCTATATATACTGAAGTAAGAAAAGTGAATCAGTTCGTGTGTGTGTGTGTGTGTGCATATGTATGTATACGTACACACACACACACACACACACACACACACACATATGGTTATTTGGATATTGTTCTTCATTCTCAAAGAGGCCCAAAATGACCTCACTATGTTAGAGCCAAGTTACAGTGTGTCCGACTGTGGATGATCAGATCAACACAAGCTCAGAATGCTCTCCCACGGGTTGGGCACAAATAGTCCATGGGAACATTTGAGGTGGATTCTCTAAATCTGTGCATCTCGCTTTTCTTTTGAGCTACTTCAATTCTGCTTTGCTTATAGAGCACAGCACCTTCCCTGATGAGGGCATGCCATACTGAGCAGTCCTGTGCCAGTGTCTCCCACATCACACAATCAATTCCTAAAGTTCTCGAGAGACCTTGACAGTGTCCTTGTATCATATCTTCTGACTTTCACATGAGTGCTTTCCTTGCAAGAGTTCTCCATAAAATAGTCTTTTAAGCAAGCATATATTTGGCATTCGAATGTGGCCAGCCCATCAGAGTTGCCCTCTCTGTAGTAGAGTTTGAATGCTTGGCAGTTTAGTTCAAGAAAGGACCTCAGTGTCTGGTACCTTATCTTTCAAGGGGATCTTCAGAATCTTCCTACAATAATTCAAATGAAAGTGATTCAGGTTCCTGACTTGGCTCTGCTATACTGTTAGGTTTCACAGGCGTACAATAATGAGGTCAGCACAACAACTCTGTACAGCTTTAGTTTGGTAATCAAATACCTCTTCTCTCCCACACTTTCCTTTGGAGCCTCCCAAACACTGAGCTAACTCTGGCAATGTGTGCATCAAACTCATTGTCAATGTGTATACCCCTAGAAAGTACACTACCAAAGTAAATGAACTTACCCACAGTGCCCCAAACTTCTCCATTTGCTGTAACTGACGATTCCATGTGTGGATGGATGGTGTGGTGCTGCCTGGTGAAGCACTTGTGTTTTTCTTGGTGTTGTTAGGCCAAAATTAGCAGAGAATCGAACCATACTTTGTTGCATTTCAGCTTCAGAGGCTGCCCTGAGTGCACAATCATCTGTGAACAAAAAAATTGCACCAACTCTCCCTTCACTTTAGTCTTGGACACACATGTATATATATATATGCATATATATGTAAGAGAAATTAGTCTGTTTCCTGAGCTATAGTAATATAGCTCTCATCTACCACCTTGTTGTTATTAGTCCCTTACCAATAACTACCAATCTAAATGCTATAAAATTTCCCATTTTCTTCTAGTAATTGCTCAGAGTTATGAGTAGAAGTCAAGTTCTCCCTGAGATCTAAGCTTGATTCTTCTATGAACTTGCTATCAGGCCTCGGACAAGTCACGCTGCTGCTCTAAGCTCCAGTTTCTTTTTGAATATTTAAACAATTTTTAGAGACCCTAAATGTGGTATTTTTGCTTAGATCCTTAGCTACCGTTTATAAAAATTATGTATTTTATTTTTAAAATTTATATCTTTTGTTTCTATATCACCTTCATCACTCTAATATATAGATACATATATATATATATGTATATGTATATATCTATATGTATATATCTATATCTATATCTATATATTTTAAAACAAAGAATGAAAAAGAAAGAGGGGGAAAAAAGAACCCAGCAAGACTAAGCAAAAAATCCCCAAAATCTGATATTATATGCAGTATTCTCCACCCGTCCTCTGCAAAGAAGAAAGAGAGGTGCACTCTTATACCTCTTCTTCTAGGCCATGCTTGGCTATTATAAATAGCCAATAAATTGTTACCAATTTACATTATCGTAGACATTGTGTATAATATTTTCCTGGTTCTGTTTATTTCACTTTGCAACACTTCAGAGAAGTTTTCCTTTGCTTCTGCATAGTCTCCATATTCATTATTTCTTACAGCTCAGTAATATTCCATTACATGCAACTATCATCATTTTTTCACGTGCAGACCCTTGTTATGGGGGTGGGGAGAGTAGAATCTGCCTTTATTTTCCTGACAGCCGGGCAGAATTGTGAAGCCAGGAGGGTTTTCTGTGGTCCTTTCTTTATGCAATGCCATTTTTTTTGCTTCTTCCAGGACTAATACATACATGTTCCATACTCTGGACCTTTCCTAATCCCCACCTCTCCCTTCATAGGGACCGAGCCCCTTGCCTCACCTCCATAGGTAGGTGATAGCTAGCTAATCTAGCCAATCCCTGTTCATTTAGAATTGCAGAATCTCCAAGTCAGATGGGACCTTGGAGACCATCTGGACCATTGTATTGATCCACTCCACCATATTGGGCGACATATGTCTTCCCAAGAGAGCCTCTTCTGCTTTAGGATAGCACTAATTCTGAGAAAGTTTCTCCTTATGTAGAACTGAAATTTGCCTAGGAAACTTCCACATGTTGCTCCTTTTTCTGCCCTCTGGGGTCAAACCACCAAGTCTAACTCCTTTTTGCACATGACAAGGCTTTAAATACTTGAACACAGTTAGCATGTCATCGCAGCCTTTTCTTGTCCAGGCTGCTAGATTTCCCCCATTCCTGTCACTGATCTTCATATTACATGATACCAGTTCTCTTACCCTCTCGGTTGCCTTCCTCTGGAGGTGCTTCATTTTTAAATTCCCTTGCTACAGTGTTCCCCATACTGGACCACAGTATTCTAGATGTGGTCTGACAAGGGGCTCTCACCTCCCTGTTTCTGGGCATAGTGCCTTTTTTAGTGAGGCCTAAGATCATGTTAGATTTTTGGCTGCCACATTACACAGACATCTCATACTGAGCTTACAGTACGCTGAAATCTCCACACATATTTATATATAAATATATCCACAGAAATAATTGTCTAGCCCTATACACTCGTGTAGCTGATTTTTAAAAGTCTAGATGGTAACTCAGGAATGGGTGTTAATATAGGTGATTTCCATACATTTTATATACATTTTAACACAGAACTTTTAGAGATAGTGCCTTATATACATTTTAACATGGAACTTTTAGAGATAGTGCTGGATTATCCAAATCAGTAACTTGAATGGTGGAAATTTCACAGAATCACAGAAGTACTCTGACAGAATTGTAAAAATATTTGGGGAGGAGGTAGGACCTTATGGTACTCTCCCTATAGGCCAGGCTGTTTTGCTTTGTAAAGAGGAGAGTTATTATAGTGTGGTGGAAAGTACATTGGACTAGGAGTAGAAGGATTTTGTTCTTATACTTTTATACTTAAATCTGGTACATCCTTATCTGTGTGGCCTTGACTTCTACATATTTTATGTGGTTTTTTGTAGTTATTTTGATCGAGACATTCTTTTCTATTATTTTTTTCCTGGATTTTGTTACTGTATGAAAATGCTATTGATTTTTTTGTGGGCTAATTTTATGCACTACACTGTTGCTAAAGATTTTGTCTTAATTAGCTCCTTTGCTGATTATTTGACCTTTTTGAAATAAAGGATCATGCCTTATTGGCATTGTTAACATTTCTAGAACTACATTAAATACCAGTGGGGAAAGAGGGCACCCTTGCTTTACTCCTATATTTATTGGGAAAAATTCTAATGCTTCCTCATTGCAAATAATAAAAGCTTTTGACTCTAGCTGCATATTTTTTTGTCACGTTAAAAACTGCTCTAATATGCCTGTGCTTTGTTTTTTTTTTTTAGCATCTGTTAGCGATATACTTCATCAAAGTTTTTTCTGCATTTATTTATATATTATCTAATCTTGGGGTTTTGGATACAATTGGTTTTAATATGATCGTGTCAATTATTTTTTTCTTAATGTCTAGTAATCCGTGGATTCTGGATATAAATCCATTTTCGTCATAAATTTTTAAAACATATTACTTCTTGGCTTGGATTTTATTTATAATTTTTGATTCATTATTCACTAATAATATTGGTCTTTAGTTTTCTTTCTTTATCTTATCCTTTCCTGGTTTAGGTATTCACACCCTATTTGTCAAAGAATCTGGTAGAATTTTTTTCCTTCAGTTTTTGAGATATGTTATCTTAGAAAACCTCTCTGGACTTCAGTTTTACAGAATCACAGAATCTCAGAGAGTTGGAGAAGACTTTAGTGGTCATCTAGTTTAAGCATCTAAGTAAAATATGAATCTTCTCTGCAACCTTCATGACAATTAGTCATCAGATTCTTGTTTGAACATAACTAGTGATAAGAGCTCACCACTATTGAAGAATTAAACCAGAACTCTTCATTTTATGCTTGATGAAGATGTTGTTCTTCATCACCTATAGCTGTGAGGAAAGAAGCTGACTGCAGATACACCAACTAGGTATCATAATAAAACTCTTCATCTGTTCTGGAGTATAGCTCAACAATTTATATTTTTTTTGAGAATAAAGAAAAAATGAGGGTGATACAAAGTAGACAAAACTGACCAGGTTTAGTTAGTAAAGCACAATAATCAAATTGTGTGTAGACCATTCAGGGAATGAGCATTGAGAACTGAACAATGACAACTGAAAAAAAGTAAAATTGCCCCATTATTCTGCTTCAATGTAGTGAAGTTTATCATAGTACTTCAGGATTACAATGTTTGCTTGATTCATAGCCCTCTGTAATTGGGTCTCCAGAGCAACAAAATAAGATAGGCCAAAACCTGTGAATCTATTGTTGTTCCATTGTTATTGGTCTGACTGAGGTTTTCTTGGAAGAGATACTGGAGAGGTTTGCCATTTCCTTCTCCAGCTCATTTTACCGATGAGGACACTGAGGCAAACAGGGCTAAGTGACTTGCCCAAGGTCACACAGTTAAATAAGTGTCTGAGGCTGGATTTGATTCTATGGCACTCTATCGCCTGTACCACTTACCTTCCCTCAAAGTCACTGAGACTTAGCCAGTTTTGCAATCAGCTGAACAGAGCTTCTCTTTATTCAGGGGGTCATCATGCAACTTATTAATTGCAGCTATAAGTATGCCAAGGGAATTGGGCATGTAGATATGGCCTATTAGAGGTTAGATCTTCCTTTGCCAACTAGGAGTGTGTCTAAGCTTTATGATGTTCAGGGATACATACATACATACATATATATACATGTATATACACTCATATATCATATATTCACATTTATTTATTATATATTATCTAATTATATATGTATATATTTGTGTGCATATATATACATATATATGCATATGTATGTGCATATATATATAATACACATACACACACATGCACACACACACATATATATACATATATATATATACATATATATATACATACACACACACACACACACACACACACACATATATATATATATATATATATATATATATATATATATATTCCAATACCTGTGCAAAGCCTAGCCTCACAGACCCCAGCAGCAAAGCTGTCCATTCCAGTTTCAGGCAGTTTTGGTCGCCTTATCTTTACAATCAGGAAGTGGGAGTAGTTAAACTCTAAAAGCCCTGCCAGCTCTATGGAAGGAAAACTAGTATTAAGCTCCTACTATGTGCTAGGTATGAGCTAGAAGTTTTATAAACATTATTTCTTTTGATTTTTACAAAAATCCTGTGAGGTAGGTGTAATTATCATTTCCACTTTACAGTTGAGGAAACTGTGGCAGACAGAGGGCGAGTGGTCTGCTCAGGGTCACACAGTTAGTAAGTGTCCAAGGTCAGATTGGAACTCAGAAAGGCATCTTCCTGAATCCAGGACCAGCACTCTATGCACTATGGCGCCACCTAGCTGCCACTAACAACCTCTGATCTAGGTTTGGGTACCTTGATAACTTCACAGTCTAGAGCTGTATTTGCAAATAGTTTCAAAGAAACTCCACAAATTAACAAACAAAATATTGCAAAAGATACAAAATGGTATCAATGAACAGAAAAAATGAATGATTCTGTTGTTGGAATTATGCTGCTGAATCACACTTTCTCTTACTTTTCTAATATTCACTAGAAAGTACTCTGAATTTGGAGACCTGGGAAGAGCCCTGCATTTCCCATTATAAGAAGGGATTCTTACACATACACACATTAATTTCCGGCAGCTTAGAGCCAACAAGTGCCCAGAACTGAAGAATGCAATTTCCCCTTCTCTTGGGCAGTTGTGAATGATCACCTCTTGAAATTTCATAGAATGTTAGAACTGGGTGAGACCAGAGAACACAGAAAAAAGAAAGCCAGAATTAGGGGGAAACTTAGAGTATAGAACTTGGAATGTCAGAATCTGAGATAACCTTCCAGATAATATAATCCAACCTGCCCGTTTTATAGAAGAGGAAGCTGAGAAATGACGTGATTGGCCTAAGCCCACCCAGAAGGTTATCCAGGCCTAAAACTCAGATCTCCTTATTTTTTAAATTATTTTTTTCAAATAATGAGCATTCATTTTCTCTCCTTTCAAAAAATGTAACAAATACACAAAAAAATTAATTTGCTAAAAAAATGACTTTAAGAAATCACGTAACCCTAGGTCTGCCTCAGTTGGAAGAAGGGGATCACTTCCCTCTTAAGATGGTTGTGAGGATTAAATATGATAATATTTATAAAGTGCTTACACATAGTAGGTGCCTTTTAAATGCTTGTTTCCTTCCTTCCCTGACCAAGAGATGCCTGCAAAAGGAAAGGTGAGAATGAAACAGGCATCACTTCCCAGCCACAGGAATGCTTAAAACCCACATGGGGGAGGGAATGGTGGGCTATAGGCTCCCAGGTTTCCCAGTGCTCTAGAAAACCCAAGGCAGCATGAGCCTAGCAGCTGACTTTAGTAGGTTTTGAAGAGCCCTATTAATAAATGCAAAATAGAATAGTGGAAAGCATTTGGTGTCAGACAACCTGGGTTTGAGTCCTGGTTTTGTTACTTACTTCTTGGGTGGCCATTTGTTGGCCTTGGGTTCCTCATCTGTAAGATGATCTCTGAAGTCACCTCGGGTTCTAAATCTTCTCAAAAGTCTGCAAGGGCAACCGAAGTGGGACTTTTTACTGTTTTTTCTTTTGGAGTGCTGCTCAGCACCAAGGCAATCAAGTGCATTTGAGTGAGTCTTGCCTTTGTGTGTAGGAAGGCCCATACCCTTTTGCTAATATAGATCATGAGAGGTGTGAAGCCCTGGAGAGGTATGAAGCTTTCTAGAGGTGTGAAGCCCTTGAGAGATATAACCATTCTGACCCTGAAGAAGTGTATATATACTCTGAGGTTGACATTTTGTTTGGGGCTCACTCATTGGAAGAGTATTGGTGTGGAGACTCCGGGTAGCCATTCAGGATTGCTCCCCTGCCCCGGCTTTGAAAACCCAGATGTTAGTGCTTCTCTCTCTGGTAACCATGTATGTACAGCTTTAGTCAGACAGCTAGAAGCCCATCTGTTGATTTGTGTTATTTGCTCTGTTTATATTTTATTTGTTTGCAATTTCTGTTTGTATTTGCTCTGAACTTCAGGGTGCTGGCTTTTTCCCCTGACTTAAGTGAATGATATACGTGTGTTTGATCAAAGTGAGATTATAAACCCCTTTAAGTTGCTTTCCTTAGAAAAGCAGATCAAAGAACCTGTGCTAGCAGCGACAAGTAACGCTGTTACACAGTCCCCGGGAATGTTAAGTATGCCATGGTGGGGAGAGTGTTGGATTTGGAGTCAGAAGGACCTGAGTTTAAATTCTGCCTCTGAGACCTATTTGATGTGTGACCATGGGCCACACACTTAACTGCTGTCTGCCTTAGTTTCCCCATCTGTAAAATAAGGATAAAGACCTACAGTAGCTACCTCACAGGGTTGTGAGTCTCAAGCATCATAATGTATGCAATAGAACAGTTTGTCAATGTTAAAGTGCTTTGTAAATGTCTGTTATTTTTTATCTTTTAGGAAAAGCATTGCCAGGTATGGGGGTCTAGGAGACGTGCTCATCTTTTTGTTATAATTGTTTTCCTAGGTTTAAGCTGGCCTATACTATCAAGCATTGTGTTCACAGAAGGTCACTTTTAATTTCCATCGTAAACCAATTTTTTCAAGGACGTGACTGCTTCTCTCTCTCTCTCTCTTTTTTTAAAGCCCAACGGTGGTGGCTACAATAAGCATAATTAAAGTTATAAATAAAAATGCCATCCACCACAGGGGACCAAGAGTTCACTCCTAAGGGAATTCTATGCTTTCCAACCCAGTTTAGCTAATCCACACTGAAAAGGCAAAAAGGAGAAGGTTTATCAATAATAAAAGAAAAATATATGTTCCATCCACATGAGATAGAACATATAGACCAATTATTGTCCTGTCGAAATTCAAGGATAATACTAATAGCTTACATCTGTATTGCGCTTTATAGTTACAAAGCATTTTACATATATTATCTCATTACCGTACATGATCTGAAGGCAGGTGGGTGGGGGTAGGGAATCAAGTCTTATTTCACTGCTGCAAGGATTTATGATTTTGTCAGTGTGAGTATTCTCCCCCAAAACACAGATTGCCACCCAAATGGAGAACCTTTCAGAGTTACTGTGGCTGTATAACTCACTCCCTGTGGCCAAGCTGGCATTGAATTTCTCTGAACTTAGACTGGTTCTTTAATAACAGACTCCTCTGCTGAAATGCCACCTCCTCCATGAGGCCTTGTCTGATCTCCATAGTCCTTAATATTCTCTTTCTGAAATGATTTTGCGTGTACTTCTCTATTTATGTTATTAATTTCTCAATGGCAGTAAGCTGTTTTTTTTCTTTTTGTTTTGATTTTGTATCCCTAGAATCCAGAGTGGGATCTTGCATAAAAATGCGTAATAATTATTTGTTGGATGGAATTCGTTGAATTGGAGGGATTTGCCAGAGCTGGTGTTCTGGTTTGTGTAGCCTTTGAGAGGCCAGGGTAGCCTACATCCCAAACTGAGGCATTGGGGAAAGATTTACCTGGAAGAACACAAGTATTATCTGCAATTGGCAGGAGGAGCCTGGGGGTTAGGGAGGTCATGGGACTTTCCTAAGCTCTCATGGCTTCTATGCAGTGGAGCCAGGGCTCAAGTCCAGATCTCCTGACCCAAATGCACATTGATATGTCTTTTTTTTCCTACTAGACCATCCTCCCTCTCAACGATAATGACGCCCATGGTGATTATCTGCTGTGTTTCTAGCTTCGTCCAGAGAGAGTAATGAATGAGGCACAATGTCTCTGTACTCTTGTGTATACCTGAAGCTTGTACTTGTATTGTGTCCATGGCAACTGCTCTCAGAGCTTGGTGCTCTCTGCAATTCTGCCTCTTAGAATAGTCCTTAGAATAGTCTGCCGTCGCTTGCATAGAACTGTTTCTTCGGCTGATTGCTCGGGCACGGAGCGGCCGCACGATAAATACTTATAGAGTTGACCCTAATCAAATTCACAAATTAGAATAAAGTCAGAGGAGGGGTGATGAGAGGGCCTAGAAACTGTGTCCCACAAGTAGCTGCAGAAGGAATGAACAGTGCTCAGCCTGGGGAATACATGATTTTGGTGGTGCAATGGCTAGTGCAGGTCCTGGAAGTCAAAAGAGGCCTGAGTTGAATCATTCCTCAAACACTTAACTAGCTGTGTAACCATGACAAGTAACTTCACCTCTGTCTGCCTGCCTCAGTAGCTTTGTTTGTGAAGTGGGAGAAATAATAGTACCAACCTCTCAGGATTGTTGTGAGGATGAGTTAACATGTAAGTTACTTTGTAAGTTAACATATAAGGCACTTTGCAAACCTTAAAGCACTGTGGAAGTGGTAGCTATAACATATATGTGTATATATGTGTGTATGTTTGTATAAATATAATTATGAGTGTGGGCAAGGAATAAGCATTTATATAGTTACCTACTTAGGAACCGTAGTAAGCATTTTACAAATACCTCATTTAATAATTTAATCAGCTCATTTAATTATATATATGTGCATGTAATATATGTATATGTACTATATATAGTATTATATAGGTTATATATATATGCATGTTATATACATAGATATATGTGTGTGTGTATACATACTAGTTATTGAGGGAGCCATGATAGCTGTCCTAAGACGTTGTGGAAGTGTATTTGTTTGTACTCCAGAAGGCGTGTGGATATGCATGAAGTGGCTAGCAGAGAGAGAGCTAACCCTGAGGTCAGAAGGATCTGGGTTCAAGTCCCATGTGCTAACTGTGAAACATACTGACTGTGTGAACCCAGGGCAAGTCACTTAACCACTAAGTGCTCCAGGGAACTCTCCAAAACTATAAATTACAGAATAATTGCAAGCTTCATTGGGGGAGGGAGTTCCCTCACTGGGAGTTCCTTACACTGATGAAATCACAGGTCCGGACCAAAGCAAACAAAACTATCCAACCCTAGAGAAGGCAGAGTTTGGACCAATGGGTAGAAGTCACAAGAAGGTGGATATAAGTGAAGCATTAATAACAACCAGATATACAATAAGTATGATACAAGGTAAAATGTGAGAAAGAGTCATTAAAAGGGCTATGAGCAGTTTCAAGGAGAGATCATTTGCTCTTGGGGGGTGGGAGGGGTGTCAGGGAAGGCTTCCTTAGTGAAAGCAGCTTCCAGGTTGGGTGTTGAAAGAAGGGAGACACTTCACCAAAAATTGATAGAAAGAAGTTTAATTTGGCTAGATTGGAGAATACATGAAGGGGAATAAGAGATAAGGCTTATAGATAATCTGGAAGCAGATTATGGAGGGCTTTGAATGCCAAGGACAGGAACTTTAACCTTATTCAGCAGGTAATGGGATTTTGAGAAGGGTTATACAATCAGAATGGTTCATTATGATTACTTGAGAATTACTGTGGAATATAGATGGAAGAGAGGACATAGTGGATGGGGGGATGGGGAGTTAGGAAGGAAGCTCTCAAAAGAGTATAGATGAAATGAAATGAGGACTTAAATTAGGATGATTTCAATGAGAGCAGAGAAGAGCTAATTTTTTATCAGCCAATATAACTTATTGGTGCTGTTTCTAGTTCTGATGTAGTCTCAATATGAGCATCACAGGAAGAAATTCAGCTAAGTCTCAGGGGGCCATGCTGTTATTATTAATATTTCACTCATATCTGCTTCTTGTGGCTTTAGCCCATTGGCCCTTACTATGCCTTCTCTAGGGTTTGATGGTTTGGGTTGCTTTGGTCCAGTCTTGTGATATCGTCAGTGTAAGGAACTCCTTGTCAGGAAACTCCCTCCCCCAAGGAAGATAGCCAATTATTCTGTAATTTATAGTCTTGGTGAATTCCCTGAAGCATAGTATTTTTTCATAACTCTTTATCACATTTTACCTTGTATCATACTTATATGGACATCTATCACATCCTCCCTCTCCTAAGACTGGCCCCTCATCCATTAGAAACTACAAGCTCCCTCAAACATGAATTTTGTTTATCCACCATCCTGGTATCCTCAGCACTTTCTATAGGGTAAGAGCTTAAACAATGCTTGTTGAATTAAAGTGAATAGAGCCCTCTGATTTAAAATTATCAATACTTCCCTAAGAGGTCAATTTTGGTGCAGGTCTGAAGTAGAAAAGGTAGTTCCAATCACAGAAATGTTGAGAGTGTCAGCAAAGACTCAGAGAAACATGAATGGTATATTCAGCCCCAGGACCATGCCTGATGTGACCAAAGTCTCCAGGGCCACCATATATTCATGCTGGTTGGTTGATGAGATGGGGGGCAGAGCCAAGATGGCTGCTGGAAAGCAGGTACTAGCATGAGCTCCCTGCCAAGTCCCTCCAAAAACTTATAAAAATGGCTCTGAACCAATTCTAGAACTGCAGAACCCACAAAACAGCAGAGACAAGCAAGGCTCCAGCCCAGGACAGCCTGGATGGTGTCTGGGTAAGGTCTATCCCGCACGGAGATGGGAGTGGAGTGGAGCAGAGCAGAGCCCAGGGTGGGTGGTGTAGACCAACCAGACCAGGAGCTGGGCGGAGCGTGCCCTAGTGCCCTGAATCAGTGAGTTGCAGCAGTTACCAGGCTTCTCAACCCACAAACACCAAAGACAACAGAGAAGGTTAGTGGGAAAAGCTGCTGGGGACAGGGAGTTTGTGGTTCAGCCACTGGAGGTGGGGCAGCTACAGAACTACAGCTGCAGTTGCTTCTGGCCCCAGGCCCTCCTGGTGGGAGGAATTAAGTGGCAGATCAGAGCAGGAGTGAAGAGCCTGCTGAAGATCTAAGTCCAGTCCTGGTTGAGGGTTCTTGGGGAAGGAGGAGTG
>JAQQSZ010002484.1:0-14745 GCA_028646595.1 Phalanger gymnotis | reverse complement strand
TCATACCCTTCAAACCATCAACATCACTTCTAGGGTTGTATCCCAAAGAGATCACACAAGTGGGAAAAGGACCCATATGTACAAAAATATTTATAGCAGCTCTTTTTGTAGTAGCTAAGAATTGGAAATCAAAGAGATGCCCATCAATTGGGGAATGGCTGAACAAGCTGTGGTATATGAAGGTAATGGAATACTACTGTGCTATAAGAAATGGGGATGATATGGACTTCATAACAACCTGGAAGAACCTACAATAATGCTGAGTGAGTGGAGCAGAGCCAGGAGGACATTATGAACAACCACAGATATGTGGATTCTGTGAGGACTAACCCTGACAGACTTTGCTCTTCTCAGCAACACAACGTGCAAAGACAACTCCAAAGGACTCATGATGGAGAATACTATCTACATCCAGAGCAAGAACTATGAAGCATGAATGCAGATTGACGCACACTTTGTGCTTGCCTTCCCCCGCCCCCTTTTTTTTCTTTTCTCCCTTTTGTTTTTGTTTTTGGGTTGTATTTTTTTTGGTCCTGTTTCTTCTTTCTCTTGATTCATTCCATTGGTCATAATTCTTCTCCACAACTTGACTAGTGTGTAAATTAATTCAATGCGAAGTTATACGTGGAAATTTATGGGATTCCATGCTGTCTTGGGGAGAGAAGGGGGAGGGAGGGAAGAAAATCTGGAACTCAAAATTATGTAGAACCGAATATTGAAAACTAAAATAAAAAAATGAAAAAATGAAAAAAAATCATCTTTTAAATCCTTAACTCGTTCTTATCAAAAGCTCTTCCACATCTCTTTCCTTCTCCATCCTCCCACATTCTCTCTTCCCCACCATGGAGTGAGCTCAAGTACTTCGAACTCTCCACATAAGGAGAGGGTCACCACATTGGCACCTTAGTGCACTCCTTTGCAACTTCTCACTGACTCTGCCACCACATCCCTTTATCTGGTGTCTTTTGCCCAAAATCCCTCTTCTCCTTGAAAGTGTAAACTCTGTGGGAATAGGACAGTCTTCTTTTCTATTTGAATTCCCAGGCCTTTATACAGTGCCTTTGCCAGCTTCTCTTTATTCTGTTGCCTTCCTCCTTTTCATTATATCCCACTGACCTATCTATAGCTTGTTTGTACATAGTCGTGTGCTTGTTGTCTCCCTCTTACAAGGTGAGAGCTCCCTGAGGGCAGACACTGCTACATGCCCCTTTTTGCATGACCACCGCTAAGTACAGTGTCCAGTACATAGGTGGCACTCAATAAATGCACATTGAGTGCCCACTTGCATTCTCTCCTCAGAACCTTTTCATGTGATCTTGATGAGATTTGGGGTTGAGGGGTACTCAAGACCCCAAAATTCTGACACTCCAGGTCCTGCTGAATGAATTCAATTCAAGCCTTCTCAGCCAAGAAAACAGTTTATTAAAGATTGTTCAACATATTGGATTGTCTTAAGGAATCTCACCTTGTGATGTTTGTTTTCACAAGCAGGCCAGATTCAATCTACTCTACTGAGCTAGATTGAATCTGAGTGCCTTCCTGGAGGCAAGGTAGATCTTATATACAGAAAGATTGTGGGAGGGATTGAGGGGGTGGTCAAGTAGTCTGGGGTGACTAGAGGAGGGGTTTAGGGAGGGTCTTGAGGAGGAGTCTAAGGAGGATCTCCATGGGACTGGGGTGACTAGAGGTCAAGACTCCAGGAACCAAGAGAATGGGATTTTGATGGGATCAAGGGTGGAAAGCAGCAGGACAATAAGGGCTAGGCTAGGTAGAGATTTGGGCCTAGATAATGAAAGGCTTATGGCCTCAGGCGAAGGCCAGATCAAGTGGGAAGATCCAAGGAGAGTTCAAGGGGGTTCCCAGAGACTCTACCCTCATCATTCCTCCTTCAAGCAAATAGGACCCAAATTCTTTTGGGGTCTCAAGCACCCCTAAAAACATATGGTTCCCTTACCTCATCATTTTTCCTTAACCTCATAAATCTTACAATGGCTTCTTTCCTCCATTCTCTAAGAAAATAGGACTCCTTGTCTTTGCAAAGCACAAAGATGTACATGGCCATTTGATCCCACACAGTCTTCCCCAACAATGTGCATACTCAATCATTTCCCCCTATTCAGTTCACTCAAATTTTTAAGCTTTCTCTATCAGTTGGTCCTTTCCTACTGACTTCAAACGTACCTGTCTCCCCAATCTTTAAGGCAACCTTCACTAAACCCTTACAGTCCCTTGAGCTAACTTTCTGTCTTATCTCCTTTTCTCAGCCAAACTCATTGAAAAATCTGTCTGAGAGAAATGAATGTTAATAGCTAATTAATTATATCTGCATCCAGAATTTTTTCCTCTTTTTACTCCCTCATTGAGAGATCAGTCCCAATAGGTCTCTGAAGAATAGGGTTGATGAGGAGATGGGCCTAACCTTCCAGTAACATTCTCTTTAATCTTGGCAGGACCCCACCCAAATTATTCTGATTAAAGTGTAAAGAGAATCTAATCTAGGTGAATTCTGGCCCTAAAAAACCTTAGGCTGCTGCCCTTAAAACCCACCCACCCCTCGTTGTTCAACTTAACTGGTCTGGGTGGAGATGGATTCTTTGGTCCAGATAGCTAGAGGAAGTGGAGTGTCAAGATCAACGATATTCTCAGCAGGAGGAGCTGAAGACTTTTGGGTCACCTCCTCCTTAATACTACCACCTTCTTATCCACTGTTCAAAAACAAGGGTTGATCTCTACCTGTTAGGAGACAGTTTTCAAAATTTAAGCATTTGTTGGTCTCCATGGTCTTTATCTTTGGTTACTGGGAAAGAACATTGACCCTTGATTTGATTCTTTGCAAGCTGAATTAATAAGTTGAGTACTAATTACAAAGAAACTTTGTCTCTAGGACTTTTCATTCCTCACTGTCTGAACTTTCAATTTTACACTCACTCCTTAGTTGGTATTAAGTTGTTTCAGTGATATTTGTCTCTTCTTGACCCCGTGTGAGGTTTTCTTGGCAAAGACACTGTAGTGATTTGCCATTTCCTTGTCCAGTTATTGTACAGTTGAGGAAATGGAGACTCGTTTGGGATCACACAACTAAAGTCTGAGGCCAGAGTTGAACTCATGAAGATGAGTCTTCCTGAATCCGAGCCCAGCGCTCTATCCACTGGGCCACCCTTCTGCCCCTACTTTTACAAATTAGCTTTCACCCTCATTCTCCTGAAAGTGCTCTCTTCAAACTTACTGAACTCTTTAATTGCTAAATCTGTCCATCTTTTCTCAGTCCTCATCCTCATCCTAACTGACCTCTCTCCTTCATTCAACACTCTTGATCACCCATCTTCTACAAGAAGCCTTTCTTGGTCCACTTTCTCCCATTGATTTCCTGAAATTTACCTTATACATATTTTGCATGTAGGAAACAAGGAAACAACCACTTCTTAAGTGCCTACTATGTGCCAGGCACAAGAGTTTTAAAGATATTATCTCATCTGGTCCTAACACTAATTCTGTTATGTAGGTCCTACTGCCCCACCATTTTATAGTAGAGAAAATGGGGACTCTCTGAGAAGAGTCTAAGGTCAGATTTGAACTCAGGTTTACTGAATCCAGGCCTAGAACTCTAACCACTATACCTCCTAGCTTCTGACTGTATGTGTATATATGTATGTATGTATGTGTGCATTTGTAATTATTATGTATGCATATGTATGTGTTTGTAATTATTTACAAATTATTTCCTATTTTTTTTTCAATTCTTGGAATCCCAAGAGCCTATAATTTGCTTCAACCACACCAGATGCTTAATAAAAGTTCATTGATTTGTTGACTTGACTAAACCCACAGGAAAGGGAGCTCTTTGAAGGGTCTCTCTCACCTTGCTTTGTAACCCCAGCACTTAGCAGAGTGCCTGACACATAATCAATGTTTGCTGAATTACCACTAGTGAATCCTCAGGATCATAGGGATTGGAGCCATTCTCTTATTTTCTGCATTCCAAGATCTGTAGTATCAACTGTACTCAAGGAAGGGGTAGCATTTTTGAATCAAGGTTGGTAAGTTGGCTCAAATATATAACTTCCATATGTGATATTCCAGGTAGAAATTTATAATTTGCAAAATGACTTCATTGCTTTCTTTAGGCAACTTCTTTACAAGGCTGATAAGATTTTATGGCCTTGACTAAAAGAAAGCCCCATGGTACCCATCCAGTAAGTCCCCAAAGAACTTCCCAGATAAGGAGAATTTACAGGCTCCTTTGCACTTTTCCAAAGAGAGAGTTATTATTATTAATTTTAAACCAAAATATGCCTAATTACATTCATAACACTTTTGAAGCAATGTAACCACATACTCTAACAGTTTAATTGGATCAACCTCTAGGAAAATATTTTTCAAATTAAGAAAACTATCACAATAAAAGAAACATTAAAATCACAACATAAACAAAATCAAATTATTGCCAAATCAAATCAATTCAGTTGAATGCATTTCTGAATTATTTTATGTAGAAAACCTCTTCATCCATTTATCGATTTGACACTCTAGACTGATTGAATTCAGATACCAGGATAGAGTCATTCCAATCTAGCAATGCTCTTAATTTTTATCCTTACAATTCCTAGACATATTGCCTCAATACCAAATTTTGAGAGTATTTGTCACTACGGTATGGTCCCCATATGGGGGGGGGTCAAACGTCACAACACATGTGACTTTAAATAATACCACATTACAACTTAGTTTAAGACAAATTCAATTCCATCGAAACTGCATTTACAGTTTGAAATGGTATTATCATACAGAATCTCAATTTTCCAAAGAGCCATTTGCTGCCAGAACCTCAAAATATAGGTCCCACTGCTTTGGATTAATCTGCTGTCAAAGTTTTATAGTGGTAGTCTTTCTACTTAGAAGGAAAAGGGTCTGAGTCCCACAGTAGGATGAAGGAAGGAGAGTGGGAGGAGATGGACAGATGAGGGAGGAGGAGCTCTCAGGGAGAAACAGTCTTTTGCATTTTGGCCCAGGTACAATTTGAGCCTTGGGTTGGAAGTTGGTGGACAAGGTCAAGCCAGAAGAGAGGTCATTTGCATGGTATTGCAGCTGATGGCGACCAGGAAAAGGGGCAGAAAAGAAGTCAGGGGCTTGAGTTTCTGGCCCTGAGTGTTGAATGGAGGAAGAAGATGATCCTGGGGCCTCAGGACCCAGGCAGACAGGATCAAGAGCTTGACCCATTGAGGCCCATGGGGCCTCTTCTGCTTTGCACATGGCCTACCCTTCTAGGCAACTCTGCTTTGAACTCTTCCTCCTGCTGGTCCCCCTGGTTAGAGGAACCAACCCTTTGAGTTGAGATAAGTATATCCTAGAAATCCAGCACTGGGCTTGCAGGTGCCGGTTAGGTATGAGCCAGGAGACCAGAAGGGTCAGATGGCTTACCTGCACTCTAATTGACTAGCCTTCAAAGAATAAGTGGTCTTTGATGCCACCTTCATGTCGTGATTCCTGCTTCACTCAGCCATCTAGAGGCCATCCAGAGGCCCTGCACTCCTTACTGGGGAGACTTCTCAATTGGCCCAATCCTTCTTTCCCTACTGCTGCTCTATGGCCATCTTTATGTCCCCCTCCCAATCTCTTGCCTCCTTTAACTCTGGGAAGTACAATCACACTCATGTCACCCGACTCTGACCACTGAGGTTTTCAAAGAGCAAGTGGGTAATGGTTTTCAAAAGTAAATTTTTGAGAAAACATTATTAACTCCATTGGCTGCTATATTGGGTGTTCTTAGGTCAATGTCCTCAGTGTCCCCTTCAGTACCTTCCTTCCCCCCATCTCTTTGAGAAACTCATAGACCGTTTTGTCTAAGAAGGCACAAAAGGCATAGCAAATGCTAATTAACTACCTGACTAATCAGGCAGCTGCCCTTTTCTTCAGACTGGAGTGAGCAGCCATGCCAAGGACCTTTGTAACAGACCTTTCTAACTCTTAAATTCTCATTTTTTTCCTTTGGGTAAAAATGTTCCTTTCCCTTTCTCTGCCCCATAACCTGATCTTACCTAAAACTTCTTTGTAAGCCTGCTTAAAAGAACTCAGGGATACTACCCAAAGGATGGGTCATATACCTCAGGAGGAGAGACTCTCTATATCCTCTGCGGAACTGTGAGACACACGTGTCCATCAGGGAGTGTGTCATACATTCTCTTGAGTGGATGAATGAACCACAGTTTACTGTCTGTCTGTAACCTGTCCTCTTGTTCTGGCTGTCTCTAGCAAGGACCCTGACAATTCTGAGAACAAGATTAAATGAAATAATATTTAAGTGGTTCATGGCACATAGCAGATACCATATGACCAGCCTCTTAATCCTTTCTAGTCTTCTTACACCTTGGTTTTTTTCTTCCCACTGCCCCAGGGACACAGGCGGCCTGGCTGATCCTTGACCAAGACCCTCCATCCCCTGACCCTGGGCCTTCCCAATGGCTGTTGAGTCTCATGCTTGGAATGTCCTCCCCAACCCACCCCTCACCTAGGCCTCCTGGTTTCCTTCGCATTTCAGCTAAAATCTCACTTTCTGAAAACAAGCTTTTCCTGACTCCTGAAATTGCCAGAGCCTTCCTTCTCAAGGTGCCTCCCATCCATACTGTAGAGAGCTTGTTTAGACACAACTTCTCACTGACATTTTCTCTCCCCATTGGATTGTGAGCTCCTAGAGGGTAAGGACTGATCCCTCCCCATTTCCTTTGCATCTCCATTAGATTAGCACAGTTCTTGGCACAGAGGAGCCACTTTCAAAATGCTTATTGACTTGACCTCAGAAATGGCAAATGAGAGGGACTCAGAGAGACCTGGGAAGGCTTGCATGGCCTGAGGCAGGAGGAAATGAGCAGAACCAGGAGGACAATTTCTGCTTTGCTGACAGCACTGCAAAGGACAGCCTACATCTAACAGGTTAAAGCTTCCTTGGCTCTCTTGGATTCTAGGTGTGCTGATGCTGGTCAGGCCTGTGGATGGACTGCACTCACCTGGGATGAGGGTTTCTGGGTGCCAGGGGCCATTCTCTCTGGTTCTAGGCTCTCTCCTGGGAAAAGGCTTTGATCTCTACAAGCTGACCTGGGGAGGGAGAAGAATCTCAGCAAGGGGAAGTCATAGTGTTTGCCTTCTCTTCCTAGGGTGGATACTAACCTGCCAAGAATGACAGAGGATGAGTTTCAGAATGGTTACCAAGGCCCTGCTTGGTCCTCAAGGGAGAGACTCCACCTCAGGAGAAGGGTAACAGGGAGGGTCAGTCTCGGAAGTAAGCTTGGTCTGGGCAGGAAGAGGACTTGCCACCCTCTCTAACTCCTTCCCATGGAACTCATGCCCCTCCCCCATCGTTCTACTGAGACCCAGAAGGCAGATGAGGCTTGGGATCCCAGATGGGATGAGATCAGTCAGACCCTCAATGACCACAGACCCAGAGCTCTGCCTCCACTTGATATTGTGGCTGAGATATGTAGGTCAGCTCACTGTGACCCAATGGCAAAACCGAAGATGACACCCTAGGACCTTTGGGATGTGACCTGGAGCCTGGAAAAGTAGCAGGGGAAAGCCACCCCTCCCCCAACCAGCCAGGACTTGGAAAGAGGCCTATTCCTGGGAAGCCTGGAGGACAGTCACCAAGAGGCCGGAGGGGAAAGATGAGGCCCAATGGAAAGGGCAGCTAGCAGAAGCGGGGTGTGGGGAGGGGCCCCATTCAGACCTACCTGTCACCTGCATGTGCAGAGCTGGCTCCCAGAAGGTAGAGAGATCTAAGCTCCATGGAGGAAGGAAGAGAAATCTCAGCTCCTAGTATTTTTCCTTCTAGCCAATCAGCCTTGGGTGTGTCTTCATAATCAGGAAAGCCCCACCCAGCCCTACCCTGCATCTTCTAGAATGAACCATCTTCTAGAATGAACCCTCTTCACCCCTACTGTCTTCCAAGGGTTCCAAACTTCCCCCCAGGGAGAGAATTCCACCAGGTCCACCACCTACCAGGCTGTTCTTCTCTGAGCTCCCTTCCCCCATTGCTCCATCCCTGCTATCCCTCCTTCAGCCTGCTCGAAGACACTAATTATTCTCTGCAGAATGTCCTGGTCTTCCAGCTCCCCACCCCTACCCTCTTCTTCTTCCTTACAAGGATATGGCCAGCCCACATCCCTCCTGGTTCTCCCAGCCATTCCTCTCCCCTGATTCCCCCCCCCCCCCCAGGTCCCTCTTTCTTCTCTACAGTCTGGGCCCAGATTTGCTCACCCCTACTTAACTCTCTTCCAAACTGAATACATTTACCACCTTGGCTCATCTTCATTCTTGACCTTCCATACCCCAGTCCTAACACTGAGGGGGCCTTTCCTGCTGTCTTGTTTTTATTTCCCAAGAAATCTTCCCTCACTGGAAGACAGCTGGATCCCAAGGATGAGCTGAGGCTGGGACATCAGGACACCTGGGTCCCAAGTCTTCTGTTACAGGTCATGTTATAAACTTTCTCTCCCCACTTACATAAACCTTCAGATCTGCCTCTAAGTCTAGGATTTTTTATAAAATTATTATTTATTTGTTTGACTAGATAAAGAGGCCATTCTCTGACTCATTTCTTACTAGTGAGTGAATAGTGGCAATCCTTTCAGATTATTTTAACCCCAGTAACATCCTAAGCCTGAATTAATCATCCAAACTGCTTTTGCTCTACTCTAAAAATGCCCTTTCTGTGTCAGCAAATTCAAAGACCAGATAAGATTGATCAAGCGTATCCTTCCTGTTGGTGACAGGATGTCTGCAGCCAAAACAATGGGATTTCTCTTATCTTGATATTCTGGGGACATTTGCATCTTGGGATCACAATCTCTAAGTGACATTACCTTGTCAATTGACTTATTTAACTAAGAACTTCCTTTCTTGGATATGGAGACCACAAACTGGAGTTGGGATTGTTACTTAAACCTTGCCTTTCTTCTTTCAGTCAATCAGAAGTTTGCTTCTGACTCCATGATCATGTATCTGCTAGCTTTAAGGGAATAAACGAAATGAATTTTATATCACCTAGCCTGTTTGCCTCCTTTAACCAAACTTTCAGGTTGACAATGGGCACTGCCTCAGTTAAACTGAGACCTGTTAAACACTTAAGCTTGAAAAGGCCAACTGCATCCTGGGCCATCTCCAGTTCTCCTGATCTCCACCTGGCCACTAGCCCCAGTTGTCTCAGGAGGAGAAAGTGAGGCTGGTGACTTGGCACAGCCTCTCTCACTCAAATCCAATTCCCGTTCAGGTCTTGGCTTCACCACCCTGAAGTCATGGTCCTCTTTGAGAAAGAAGGACAAGAAAAAACAACAGAGGTTTGGCCATTACTTGATTAAGCAACTGAAATCCATCCCCTGGGGAGGTCCCACTATTTCCCTCTTCACCCCTCAAAACTTGGGTTCTAATGGGAAGGGGAGACATGTAGAAAGCAGGAAGTGTTGTTCTTGGGGCACAAGGGTGGCAGGAAATTAGGAAGGCTGGAGAAGAACAGAATGTAGGATTTCCCTTGGTAGTGGGGGAGAGCTCCATACCCCTACACAGAATCCTTTTGACAATAAATTTTATTTATTTATTTATTTTTACAAAATAGACACAGTCCCCACCCTCCAGGACCTTATCTTGCTATGGGGAGTGGTGGGCAGTGAGAGTCTCTATGGTTATGCTGGGGAATGGGGCCATAGGGCATAGAATTAACACTCTTCCCCATACTGGAACCCAGCAGGATATCACCTTAACTGCAGAGGAAAGGGAAAGTTTGGGGATGAAAAATAAAGCCAAAAGAACTATACATACTTACATACATGCATATAGAGATAAGTATATAATCCACTTAGCTTGGTGGCAAGATTTACTGCTCAGTTGAGAATCAAGAGCTTTTTTAGGGCTTTTCAAGGGAACTCCTGGATTCTAAGAGATGGATGGCATTCTAACCATGGGAACAGCCAGCATAAAAACAAAGTCTGGGGATGGAGAATCACAAAGGAGGAGAAGCCAAACGGCCAGTTTGGCAGCTCAGTGCTGTGTGAAGAAGAACTGTGGGTAACCAACTTGGAGAGGGAGCAGGACCAGGTCTGAAGAGCTTGGAAATAGGAAACAGAGGGACCTATAATTGCTCACAGGTATTAGGAGAGCCACTGGAATTTACTAAGTGGAAGTGATATAAGGAAGACTGAACTTTAGGCCTATTTGCTTCAGCTTAGATAATTTCCTTTTTTTTGCAAAGCCTATTAAGTGTGGCTCATGTAGGCAGTTTTGTTTACTTGGCCTCTTAAGAGGGAATTATTTTTGCAGCCAATATTCCAATGTGGTGATTCCATGCACACATTGTTGCATGTGAGCTTCACAGGCTGCATCGTGTGCACAATCATCAGCAAACAAATCATCCCATACCATCTCTCCTTCTACTTTACTCTTGGCTTGTAGCCTTTTCAAGTTAAATAATTTACCATCAGTGAGATAGCTGACCTTGAGGCCAGGTTTATTTGCATTGAAGGCATCTGACAACATCACTGAAAACATCATGCTAAAAAGCATGGGTGCAAACACACAGCCTTGTTTCACTCCACTGAGTGGGCAAGTGCAAGAGCATTGTCCATTACCCAGAAGCTGGGAAGAGCATGCTGTCGTGAAATATCTGGAAAACACAGGTGCTCTGCCATAACATCCATATTTGGATTCAGCAAATGGAAGATTTTTTAATATTGTGGATAAATTTGCTTACTTTGGCAGTATACTTTCCAGGGATTTACACATGATGATGCACACCTAACCAGAGCTAGCTCCATGTTTGGGAGGCTCTGAAGGAAAGTGTGAAAAGAAGAGGTATTAGACTTGACTTCCAAACTGAGGGTCTGCAGAGCTGTGGTGCTGACCTCATTGTTATATATCTGTGAAACCTGGACAGTCTGCCAGCACCATGCCAGGAAACTGAATCGCTCCCGTTTGAATTGTCTTAGCAAGATTCTGAAGACCACTTGGCAGGATAAGGTACAAGACACGGAGGTCCTTCACAATACTGTCAAACACTCAAACTCCCCTTCAGAGAATGCAACTCCGATGGGCTGGCCACATTGTTCAAATGTCAAATGCATGCTTGCCTAAAAGACTATGTCATGGAGAACTCACACAGGGTAAGGGCTCACATAGTGGTCAGAAAAAGCAACCCAAGTTGGGGCAGCTCGGTGACGCAGTGAGTAGAGCACCGGCCCTGGAGTCAGGAGGACTTGAGTTCAAATCCAGCCTCAGACACTTGACATACTTACTAGCTGTTGTCACCTTGGGCACGTCACTTAACCCCAATTGCACTGCCTTCCCTTCTCAAAAAAAAAAAAAAAAGCAACACAAGGACACTCTCAAAGTCTCTCTGAAGAACTTTGGGATTGACTGTGTGACTTGGGAGACACTGGCACAGGACCACCCAGCAAGGCATGCCCACATCAGAGAAGGTGCTATGCAAAGCAGAATTGAAGTAAAGTAGCTCAAAAGAAGAAACATGAGATACGCAAATTTAGAGAATCTACCCCAAATATTCACATGGATTATTTGTGCCCAACCTGTGGTAGAACATTACTAGTTCATACAGGTCTGATCCGTCACAGTCTGATGTACTGTAAGTTGACTCTGACATAGTGATTTCATTTTTGCCCTCTTTGAGAACAAGACAGTAACCAATCTTGCAGCTGACACCGAAGGACTTAGTGACCTCAGTAGCTGGGGCTCCCAAGCAGATGAGAGAGAATTCAGTTTGCTGACTGTAATGAGCACCTCTTTTGTCTGAGATAAAGGACATTGTGGTGTAGTGGATAGAAGGGTCATCTTGGAGAACTCTGGTTCAAGTACCGATCAGACACAAGTTAGCTGCATGTGGCAAAGTTTCTTCATGATGGTGTTCCAAGACTCATTAACCCCCTAAGTGATATCCAAGTTGCTTATTTGTAGCAAGGGAAAGAGCTAACGTGCAAGGAAGTTCCCTATACCAATGAATCACAGGTACTGGCCCCTTCCATACCCCCATGGTGAAAGTCATCATTCTGGTGCCAGGGACACAAAGGCAAAAGTGGAATTATTTCTGCCCTTGAGGAGCTCACATCCAACCTGGCAGATGCAGCACATACAGAAAGATAAACAGAACATCTATGTAAAGTAATTGAGTTACGATGGGGAGCAATAAGGGGAAATCATGAAAGGCCTCTCACCAGAAGCAGCACTGAGTATAGATTAGATGAACTGAGTACAGAAGGGAACTAGGGATTCTGAGAGGCAGAAGGGAAGGCAGGCAGCTCCATGGGCACAAGGGATAGCTTGTGTTAAGGTACCCAGCATAAAGATCAACCATCACTGAAGGGGAAGAGCGAGTAGGCCAATGTGGCTGGAGCATAACCCTGGAGAGAAAGGCTGGATGAAGTCTGATGGTAGTCCAAGAGGGGAGATTATAATTTATTCTCATGATGGCCAGAAGCTGAATGCAGAAAAACATGGGGTGGGGGGTGAGGGAAAGATGGAAGAAGTCATGGTGCTGAGGGAGATTGGAGAACCATCAAGAATGAGGAGCGCACTCCTTTGGGGGCAAGTCTTTCAAAATGGCATAAGGCTCTTTATGAACAAAAACTTCACATAGTTCTAGGTTCTTGGAGGGAAATTCTGGTGCCTCTGATTGAGGAAGTTGGGAGAACATGGATCAGAAAACAGAATATTTCCCTTTTTTGACACTGCTAGCTAGGCCAACTCCTTCCCCCTTTTGAATTTCTCTTACTTCCCATGGTTCTCTGACCTTACTTACTCCTGACAGGCTTCCTACCTCTCTGGCCCTATTTGGCTAGATCATCAACCACCTCCAACCTCCTAACTGAGGAGGCCCCCAAAGCATGATACTCTTTCCACATGCTCTCAATGGTCTCTTCTGATTTCATGGATTCAATGATCCCTTTTATGCAGATGACTTCCAAGCTAAATGTATAGCCCCTGGCTCTGGCCTCAGTTCCACATCACCAACTGCCCACTGCACATGGGAACTGGATGGCCCTTAGGCAACTCAAATATAGCACGTACAAAATGAGACTCATCTTATTCCCCCAAGTCTTCCCTTCCCTATGAAGAGCACCTCTATTCTTCCAGTTACTCATTCAATTATTTTATTGGCAAATTATTCCATTATAAACTACTCAATTGCTAATCATTTATTTTTAATCACACTTGTTAATTATGCAGAAAGACATAGACAGAGAGAGAGAGAGAGACAGTTGTTTAGTTCATATAAATCCTTGTAGGTTAAGAACTTTGTATGAGATTCAGCAAAGGCTGACAGGATGTTGGTTCTAGCCAATCTGCCTATTAGCTAACTTCACTTTTTACACAGCTCCAGTGGAGCCTAGCTCCTCATTTCTACTAAAAGCAGAGCTGTAACATAGGTAAAAGGGACTTTGGGTCACCTAATGATGAAAAGCCTCTATGCCCTGAGTGTTGCTCACTCATCAAAGGTCCCCATACTTGTGGAAGTTTCCTGTTCTTGATGCAAGATAGCTTTCCACGATGACAATGGAAAGTCTCAAAATACCCCCAACCAATCAGCTTTATTTCTGATGTTTCTCATTTTTTGCCAATAAGAATGTTCTGTAAACTCTGGTCTGGGTCACTAATGACTAAGGGATTAGTTGACCTGATTTGAGGGTAATCAGTTGACCATTAGTATTAAATGGTTTTTCTGTGAAGTTTGTGTCCCAGATTTTGGAGTACTGTGGCATCCAGCACAATGACACAGTCCTTCAGCTGGCATGTGTCACCAACAATGGGCATCCCCAGATGGGACCTGAGAGATTGACTTTCATTGGTGGCCCTTTCCTAGAAATTTCCCTGAGGGTTCTCTGGTCACCAGGGGACTTCTAGGAGGAACATTTGGAGGGTCTGGACTCTATTCAGTCCTGAATCATACCTCTTCTGAGTTAAGGTAAGCCTCTGTATTGAGGAAACTAGCAAAATCAACAAATTTTTTATTACTCATGGGAGATTGTTAAGTGCAAATTTACAAGATTCTTTCATGTTTAAGGTAAGCCTCCACTTTGGAGAAGAAAAAAACTTTTTATTTTTATTAAGTTATCCTCTACACTAATGGGGAAGAATAGGCTTCTAAAGAGACTTTCATCAGAGAAATTATCCTCCATATTGCTGGGGGAGGGGAAATGTTTTACTAGGAAAGTTAGCCTCTACACCAATGGAGAAGAAAAACCTTATAAAAAACAAATAGAAACCTCACCTTAAAAAAATTCTATAGATACTTCAGTAAAGAGTCTGGAAAAGCTGAACCTTATAAATTCTCCCCCTCTCTTTTTTTAAGCAAAGCCTTTTTTTTTGGAGCAGGGAGGGCAGGGCAATTGGGGTTAAGTCATTTGCCCAAGGTAACACAGCTAGTATCAATGTGTCAAGTGTCTGAGGCAAGTTTTGGACTCAGATCCTCCTGACTCCAGGGTCAGTGCTCTACTCAGTGGGCCACTTAGCTGCCCAAGCAAGGGACTTTTCTAAAAAGCACAAGGAGGAAGACTTTGCTCAAGTGTTTGTCTTTAAAGCAGAAGAAATCTTTACTTGCCTTAAGATTGTACTTTAGGGGGGCGGAGCCAAGATGGCCGCATGAAAACAGCGTCTTGCCGGAGCTCTCTCACAAGTTCTCTTGGATTCCTATAAAAAAGTGAATCTGAGCAGATTTGAGAGAGTTAGAAATTGCGAGCACTCTGACTGGGGCAA
>JAQQSZ010002483.1:0-14746 GCA_028646595.1 Phalanger gymnotis | reverse complement strand
AGATAGTGATGGCTATCCTAATGTAATCCTTAATTAAAAATGAGACATTTTTTCATCATCTTTGTGCTCCTTTTGAGGTGATGCCACTGTAGAGACTTTTACTGACGTCATAGACTTCTCATCTCTTAAATGTTCCCTGTGGGAAAATTTCATAAGGAAAGACATGGGCCCTAATATGTCTATGTTTTTTTTTCCTTCAGCTGCTAGTTTGAACTTGACCTTGGTCATGTACAAACCTTTAATTTTTCTTCATAAAATATCATTAATGAACATGATCTTTAGCATCAGTACCCTACTGAGATCATAATATACAAAATACTTGAAGTAGAAATTTATGTGGAAGAGAAAGCAGGCAGCCTTCCATTTCCACCTGAACCACATCTTCATGGTGTGACTTCATTATTTTGTAGAAAATTTTGGAAATTCTCCAAATGTCAAATGCAGACATATTGAGATGCATGTACAAAAGGCTCTCCAAAGAAAAATTTAAATGCATTTGAGATCATCTAGCCAACTCTTCCCCTTCATTAGCACAGCTAATAGAAATTTAACTATAACTCAGCATAGATGCTAATGTGTCATGCAATAGGAATGACTGACAGTAAATGGAAAATGCAATTAACAGACTATATTCCCTAAGATCATGGACACCTTGCCAGGGAAAAGGAAATTCAAATGGATGAGGCAGTAGTCCAGTTTTTGCTTTTTTTTTTTTTTGACAAAAATGAGAACAATGTAGTACTAAATTACAAATTTCATATTCAGGGAATCTGTGCTCAACTTATGGCATGAGGAAAAAAACACCAAACAGATTGGGATATAATTATCACAGTGGTTTTCTTATCCATGAGCCTCCTTTAAACAGAAAATCCCAAATTTTCCTCATTTAGGAAGCATATTCCAATTATTGTTCAAATTTTAAAATTAGTGAAGTTATAACATAGGACAACTCCAAAATGTTTCATAAATCTCTATTATAATGTGAATTAAATACAGACATTTTGCTAAAAACATTGAAGGCAGATTCTCTGCATTGATGTATAATAGCAATGACCCTTCCAATTAAAAAAAAAAACAGCATCAGCTACAAAAACCAACTCCCTACCTAAGAAACCTTAAGGGATTATTTCCCTTGTTAGCTCAAGATGCTAAACGTGTTATTAAATTATAGCATATACAATTTAGATCAGACACTCAGAACAGTAAGGGGTATTGATCACTTAATCCAAGCCACTCATTTTGCAAATGAGGACATTGAGATCCAGAAAAGTTAAAACCTTGTTCTTAGGTGACACAGGTGGTAAAGGGCAGAGAAGAGATTGGAAACTAGATTCCTCAACTAAAATTTCAGTATTATTTCCATTATAACTTACAACATCCCATAAACATTTTAAGCTTTAAGAAAATCGTGGACATGTAGTAACTGACGTCAGGGAAACACTGTTTCAAGTTTACATATTTGAAAGAAGGATTTGGCTCACATTAGTAATAACAGCTGTGAAACAACCCTTAAAGCTGTGTACACCAGACTTAGAGGAAGAAGGTCTAAGAAGGAAAATATTCAGCAATAAGCCTGTAAAACATGAATTTACTATTTAGAAGCAGAATATACTAGATGATGTTTCATGAATACATCCAGCATTACCTGTCATTTTTTTTTCCTTTTTTTCCCCATGGTATGTGAAAATAATGAATAAAAAAGATCAAACTATCTATTGAAGACATATCTCACTGTTAGGGGAGTACCAACCCCATACTAGGGATACTGGTTCCATGAGTTATTAATTATTTTTATAAATAATTTATTGGAGTACTGGACAAAAATGAGGAGCTACACAGAGATCAACTAAATGGCATTTATTGAATAGATTTTGCCTTAAAGGAGGATAACCAAGAAAATAAATTGAGAATTCAACAATCAGTGCAGTTTATGAGGTGTTAGGCTTTTCATTTGTATCAGCTACTGGTATGGAATAGATATTTTATCAATCAGAAGTACAAATGTTATTATTTTTTTAAATGAGAGGACAACAGTAAAACTTCAATAACTTTAAATTTCTTTCCTTTTGGTGAAATGATTCTTCTCATTCTACTGCTTAGCCAATCATTCCTTCTCTTGTTGTGTCATCATTCTAATGTCTCTTCAACATTGATATACCCCAAGACCCTGTTCTGAGACCTTCTCTCTTCACTCTCTACACTTTCACTTATCAGCTGATTTCATCAGTTTCATGAGTTCAATTATTCTGTTTATGTTAATCCATCACTTTTCTAAGCTCTGTCTTCATATTGCCAACTGCCTAGTGGATGTTTTGAACTGGATATGATGTAGGCATCTATGATTCTTGTTCAAAATCAAAATGTAATTCATTATTTTTCTTCACAAATTTACTCCTCTTCCTACCTTTCCTGGTTGTCCTAGTTCTCTCATCATTTCTTCTCTATTTCTTTCAACAGTTTCATTCCCATGTCTGTACAATGAGGAGTTTGTACAAGATGATATTAAAGGTCTTTTCCAACTTTAAATACTATGGTGATTATAGGATGCTGTGCTAAGGTTTGTATATAAGCATATATGGCATAATTATCAAATTTGGAATGATACAAAGTTCAAACAAATAGCTAATATAGTGAGCAATAAGGATGGTGCTCCAAAAGATCTTGAAAGGCCAAAATAATTATCCGGATATTCAAAAAAATATATTTAATATAAAGTACTTTTGACTCTTGCTACAGAACCACTTATATGTGCTGTGCTCTATTCTCTCATTAGACATTGCCATCCCTCTTGAATAGGCCCTCATGATCTCATGCCTAAACTATCACCAGTCTGCTGGTTGGTCTCCCTGTCTCAAGATTCTCTCCCCCCTCCAAATCTCTCTCTCTCTCTCTGTCTCTCTCTCTCTCTCTCTCTCTCTCTCTCTCTCTCTCTCTCTCTCTCTCACACACACACACACACACACACACACACACACACACACACTCTCACACATACACATACACCCCTCCCCATTCTGAAAAATCCATACTCCCTGATTCCATAATCTATAGTAACAAATACAAATTCTACTATCTGGCATTCGAATTTGTTTGAGTGTTTCCAAGAGCATTACAAAGTTAAGTAATATGACTAGAGTAATAGAGATACTATGTGCCAGAGGTTTGATTTATACTTCTTGATTCCCTTATTTATGTACAAAGAATAGTCAATAAATAATTGTTTACTCGAATGATGTGTTCATGTCATGTCCACAATAATAACAACAAACAATGGTTTGGCACCTATTATATGGTTGATAGTTTTTGACTGGTAGAGCTTACATTCTAAGAAGAAAAAGAGAAGACATTGCTGAGATATATATATATATATATATAATAATCTACATTAAATAGGTGTGTTAGGTGTATGTAAAGCAAAGTATAAGGTGAGTTCTGAGACAGAAGGTCATTACTGATGGGGTTTCAGAGAAGGCTTCACACAGGAGGTGAAATTTGAGTTTTCTTGTAAAGGTCAAATATGAATTCAATATTTGATAAAGGATGTTGCAGACTTAGAGAGCATTATAAGTTAAAGAACAGCAACAGGAAAATGTAAGACAGTAATAGCCAGTGGGTAGAAAAGTTTTAATAGAATACAGGGGTAGGGGACCTGCAGCCTTCAGGCCACATGCAGCCTTCTAAATCCTTGATTCTTTAATTCTAGTTAAAAGGATGCATTTAAGGATCTAGAAGGTCACGTATGTCTTGAAGACCACAGGTCCCCCACTCCTGAAATAGAATGTATGGTGGTGATGGTGTTGGTGTTGGTAGTGGTGGTGGTGGTGGTATATTAAACAAGACTGAAAACCTAGATTGGAAATAGATCTTGGAAAACCTTGAGTGGTAGGAAAAATTAATTTGAAGGGTTTTTTTTGATAGGCATTTGGGAACCTCTTAGGTTTATGCTGTTTATTTGTTTAGCAGAATTAAACATACATTTTGAGAGGACAAAAAGTAGAGGCAGTGAAGAGTAGAGATAAGAAAAGTCCAGGTGGGTGCTAATGGTGTACTCAAGGGTTTTTATGACAGTGGGACAAGAAAGATAGGGAAGAATTTGTGAAGTGTTCTGAGATAGAATCAATAAAACTTGGTACTTGATTCATTATGAGAAATGAGAGGGAAATGGTGAATTAAAGAAAACCACAAGATTGCCCATATGGGTGATAAGGTACATAGGCAAATGGTAAAATCAGGAGGAGAATGTTTAGGGGAAAAGAGAAGGAGCCTGGTTTGGGATAAAAGTTTAGTTCCAGGAGAACACTCACATTAAGAAGTCAGAGAAAGACTGAGCAACAATTGAAAGAGACAGAAAAGCATTGGTTAGGTAATCAGGTGAATGAGATGAATATCATGTCTTTGAAGCTAAAGTATTAAGTCATTTTTTCAGTCACTCTAACTCTTTGTCACCCCATTTGGGTGACATTTGGCAAAGACACTGAAGTGGTTTGCTATTTATTTTTTCTTACTCATTTTACAGATGAGGAAACTGAGCCAAAGAGAGCTATGTGACTTACCCAGGGTTGCACAGCAAGTAAATATCTGAGGCCACATTTGAACTCATGTCTTCCTGACTCCAGACCTGGTGCTTTATCCACTGTGCCACCCAGTTGCCAAAAGCCTCCAGTAGGATTGCTCAATAATCTAAAAAAAGCTACAAAGAGGGCAATACAATATAGAGGACAGAACATGAGTGCTAGAGTAAGAAGGCCCAACTTCCAAGCCTACCTATGAGATTTACTACGATTGTGACCTTGGGCAAGACACTTAATTTCCTTCTTTCAGTCTCAAATTCCTTATTTATAAAATGAGAGGATGATATGGGTTGACTTCTGAAGACCTCCATAGTTCTAGGTCTATAAACCTTCCTACATAGCATTCAGGAAGATGAATAGAGGCCATTGCCATATTTTTTGAGAGAACCATTTGCATAAGAAGATGGAGATAGAAGATGAGATTGCAAGGGTATAAAGAGAGGCAATGTGGCACTGAGAGAAACAACAGATTTCAAAAAGTTTGATATTTAAAAAATAAAGAGAGATAAGACGGTAGGTGGATGGGATAGAAGGATTAAACAGTGCAATAAGAAGAAGCATTATCAATGCATACCAAAACAAAATTTTAAACAATGTAGAATGGATTAGGGTTTAGGTTGTGTTCAGGGAAAACTAGTACCTCTGGTGCAATGGCTGCCGAGCCATTTTCAGGGCTGCTTTCCACATTTGGAGTCCACTAGTTCCACTTAACTCTCATCTGTGGCTCCAAGAAGCTGCAGCATGCATAGTGGCCATGCCCTGGCAAACCATTTTGGCAGGTGATCTAAACCAGGTTGAGGGTAACTGAAGGGTCTCAAACCCATTGGTGAGTTGTGGGGGTGTCTACCCTAAGCATGTGAAGACTTCTCCTGGTGGAATAGATGGATAAGAACAATCCATTCCAAAAGCCATGAAGGTAGCTGAAGCAAGTGCTGTGGAGCACTTAGAGCTTGGTTAGACATCAAGGACACCAAAATCATCCAATACATATTAAGCAATCACAAGTCATCTTGATTCTGTCCTGGCACTGGACTGTGATGACTCTGGAAGAGAGAGTGAGGCTGATGACTTTGCTCAACTCTGTCTCACTTAAGTCAAATTTATGCACAAATCAAAAGACATCACCCATGCCATTTTACGTATCTCAAAACCCTATGGTGACAGGCAAGTCATGAGCAGCAGGTTTGAATACACTGGGAGCTGTAGTTACAATCCAGCACACATACAGCCCAGGCCATAGGGTCATCTTCTAACTGGAAGTAGAAGTGGGACTTGGTAGCCCTCTGAGTGTATGAGCAGCCTTTTAAGGATCACACTGCTCACCACCTGGTACGAGTAAAGAGCTAGAAAAGTGTCTCCATAATTCTCGGCTTACCCAACCCTGGCTGGATTATTGCAGTAGGTGGGGATCCCACCCTGTGGTCAAAATACAAAAAAAAAGTACAAAAATGTCTGTAAAGATGATTCCACTCCATTGGCACATGGAATGTGTGCACACTTATAAACAACACAAAATCCAATATACCTGAAAGACAAACAGCTCTTGTTGCAAGAAAACTCAGCAAGTATTGCATCCAAATAGAAGTCCTGAGTTAAACAAGGCTGGCAAATGAAGGCCAGCTTACTAAAGTTTGACATAGATACAAGTTTTTCTGGAGTGGCCACAGTGGAAGGGAGTACTGTGAAGCTGATATAAGTTTTGCAATCAAAACTAATATAGTCAACAAGCTTTTATGTCTACCAAAAGGAGTGAACTACAGGCTTATGACAATGTGATTGTCATTTGCAGGAAAATATCAATCCACCATTATCACTGCCTATGTTCCCACCATAATGAACCTAGATGACATCAAAGAAAGATTTTATGAAGACAGAGAACTTTATCATCAATGCACCAAAAGAGTGCAAGCTCTTCTGGGTGATTTTAATGCTAGAGTAGGCTCAGACTGCCAGTCTTGGCAGGGAGTCCCAGGGAGGAATGGAGTTGGAAACAGCAACAGCAATGGTCACTTATTACTGAAGATTCATGCATCTCATCATGAACACTGTTTTCCATTTACCTAAATGCAATAAAACTTAATGGATGCACTCTTGCAGCAAATATTGGTATTTAATACACTATTTGATTGTAAGAAGAGACAGACAGGATGTGAGAGTGACAAAGGTAGTGTGTAGTGCAGAGTGTGGAGTCTCACATAGACATCTTCTCCAAGCTAAATATTCACATTCAACAAGAGTGGTATCCCCAAGGCAAAATGACTACCAGAAGAATTAATGTGACCAGATTAGAGATCTTCTCTGAGAGGTAACAGATAGTTGCTAACTTGGAGGGAAAGTTGAGCCAACACACAACTGACAATAATGGAACAGAAAAGGAGCAGGCAGCTTTCAGAGATTTGCAGTATAGCACCTTATTCATTCATCTGAGTCAGAACACTCACAAACATTAAGACTGGTTTGATGAAAATGATTGGGGAAATTCAGAAGCATCTAAATGAAAAAATGAGAACTCCACAGGGTTTGCCAGCAGAATAGTTCATCCACCTCTAATAAAGTAGCTTTTAGTTCCATTAAAAGTAAAATACAAGCAAAGCTTAGAGAGATGCTGGATTCTTGGCTCAGTAAGAAGGCAGAGGGAATTCAGTTTTATGCCTACAGGAACAATCCAAAGCTCTTTCATGATGCCCTGGAGGCTATTTATCGGCCAAGACCTATAGTGCATCTCAACTACTCAGTGCTAATGGAGTCACATTGTTTAATGATAAGGACATGATCCTAGAGAATGGGCTAAACACTTCCATGGCATTCTCAACAGACAGTCTCAACAGACCACCAATGCCAAAGCTATTGACTGTTTACCACAGGTTGAAGTCAATCCTTCCCTAGCTGAAGTTCCAACTGAAGAAGGGGTTTTGAATGCTATTAGGCTCCTTTCATGTGGCAAAGCAACTGGTACTGACTCTATTCCATCTGAGATTTACAAGGTAGGGGGCCCATTGCTCATCCAAAAGCTGACTGGAAATTTCCAGATTATATGGCAAGAGGAGGTTATCCCCCAGGAGTTCAAGGATGCCTCCACTTTCCATCTCTACAAAGGTAAAGGAAATAGATTGTCCTGTGACAATCACGGGGTGGGGGGCTCTCTCTCTTACTCATTGCTGGCAAGATTCTTGCCAGAGTCCACCTTAATAGGCTGATCCTTCATTGGGAAGATGGTCATCTGAGAGCCAGTGTGGCTTCAGAGAGTGCCAAGAAATGGTCGATATGGAATTTGTTGCCCAACAACTCCAGAAGAAATGTCAGGAGCAGAGCAGAAGTCTGTATGCAACCTTTGTTGATGTGACCAAGGCCTTTGATAGTGTCAGTCATCAGGACTTATGGAAAATTACGTCAAAATTTGGTTGCCAAGAGAAATTCATCAGTTGTATGTCAATTTCATGATGGCTTGCTTGCACAGGTTTGCTCTCATGCTTTCCCAGTCACCAATGGAGTGAAACAAGGCTGTATGTTTACTACTATACTTTTTAGCATGATGCTTTCATCCATGTTGTCAAATGCTTTAAATGATGATGAACTCAGCATCAATGTCAGCTAAAGCACTGATGTTACATTCTTCAACTTGAAAAGGCTACAAGCCAAAACCAAAGTGGAGGGAGTATTAGAACATGATTTTCTGTTTGCAGATGACTATGCACTCAATACAGCCTCTGAAGTTGAGATGCACCAAATTATAGATTAATTCTCTGCTGCTTGTGCTAATTCTGGCCTAACAATAAACACCAAGGAAACACAGGTACTCCATCAGCCACTACCACACCAACTATATGTGGAACTATCAGTCACAGCAAATGGAGAAGCTTTGAATGATATGGATAAGTTTATTTACCTTGGTAGTATAATTTCCAGGGATGCAGACATTGAAAATGAGGTTGGCATATGCATTTTCCGAGACAGCTCAGTGTTTGGGAGGCTCTGAAGGAAAGTGTGGGACGCAAGAGGTATTAGCCTGACTACCAAACTGAAGATCTACAAAGCTGTTCTCCTGACCTCATTGTCACATACCTGTGAAACCTGGACAATATATCAGCACCATGCCAGGAAATTTATTTGCTTCCTTTTGAATTGTCTTAGGAAGATTCTGAAGATCACTTGACATGATAAGATACTAGACACTGAAATCCTTTCTTAAAATAAACTGCCAAGGGTGCAAATTCTACTTCAGAGAGTGCAACTTCAATGGGCTAGCCATATTGTTTGAGTGCAAATTGTCCACTTGCCAAAAAGACTGTTTGATGGAGAAGTCAGACAGGGCGATTGTTCACATGGCGGCCAGAAGAAGCAATACAAGGACACTCTTAAGGTCTCTCCTAAGAAGTTTGGAATTAAGTGAGTGACGTGGGAGACACTGGCATAGGACTTCTCAGCATGGCATGCCCACACCAGAGGAGGCGCTATGCTCTATGAGCAAAGCAGAGTTGAAGTAGCTCCAGAAAGTACAAGATGCATAAATTTAGAGAATCTACCTCAAATGTTCACATGGACTATTTGTGCCCAACCTCTGTAGAACATTTTGAACTTGTATTGTTCTGATCAGCCACAGTCAGACACACTGAAAGTTAACTCTAGCATGGTGATGTCATTTTGGTCCTCTTCAAGAACAAAGGACAACAGCCAACCAACCAACCAAAAATGACATACCCCAGTGGTTCTCAAGGTCTAGTCTGCAGGTTCCAGGAGATCAGAGATCCTTTTCCTAATATAATACTAAGAAATTTTCATTTCTAATTTGATAAATAGCTATAGCTAAAACCCATATAAGATCTTGGAGGGGTCCCTAATAATTTTTGAGTGCAAAGTGGTCCTGAGACTAATACATGAAAATTGGAACAAAATGACTCTTGGAGCATACAGTTGACAGTAAGTCCAGCTACAAAGTAATCCTACTGGATGTCTTGGGCAGCTAGGTGGTGCAGTGATAGAGTGCCAGGCCTGGGGTCAGGAAGATCTAAATTTAAATCAACCTCAGACATTCACTAGCTGTGCGACCCTGGGAACACCACTTAACTCTCTTTCCCTCAGTTTCCTTATCTGTAAAATGAGCTAGGAGAAATTATTGGCACACCAGTCTACTATCTTTGTCAAGAAAACCCCTAAAGGGGTCACAAAGAATTAGACACAACTGGGAAGAGGAAGTTGTGGTAAATGTTGCCATGGTCTGTGGAGAGTGGTCCTAGCTACAAACAAACAGTCTTTCCATGGGCATAGCATGTGCAAGACTCATGGGCATGCATACTTCTCTTTCAACACACCTGTATATAGAGATGGCACCCTCAGTCACTGATAGTGTCTACTTAGGAAAACAATGAACACTAAAAACTGAAATTCTGGGAAGCTGTGCTACTAAATTTCATAATGGCTGGGTAATCCTTTAGAGACACTTCACATAGTAAAATCTCAAAGACAGAGCAAGAGGCATTGCTGAAAGTATAATTGCTTTGTTTGTTCCCTTTGGCTTACTATTGTGCCATAAAGAGATCAGAGAAAGCTTTGAAGCTGGCATTTCCTCTTTTAAATATAAAAGTTTGTTACATGTGGCTACAATGGAAATACTCTTACTTTCAGTTTCCCAAAATAATGAGGTTTTAGAGAGAGTGCAGACTTTCATATCTTCTAGGTCCATATCCCCATTTGACATAACAAGAAACTAAGGCCCACAGGAATTAAATACTTATTGAAAGTCATACAATCAGTAAGTGACAGTTAGGATTTGATTTCAGGTTATTTGATTCTGAGTCCATGTATCCTAGTATCTACTAAACCTTCTACTATACCTAATATACTATGCCAGGATGTCTCACTGGGCCTGATGCATATTGCTCATACTTTTGCCTTCTTACAACTGTGCACCTTGTATAGTGCAATGCAAATCTGGATAATTAAAAACAAAAGCACACAATAAGTTTAGATCTTTTGTTATATGAGTTAAGTTGTCACTTTTTAGGATTATTTAGGGAATAAATACCTAGATGGAAATAGCATTACTTTAATTGGTAGCCAGTTCTCTGACTTCCATTAGATGTATAACTGCAAATATGAATTGCAATGAGAATTAAATTTGTTTTCAGAGTCAATAATATGTGATCTAAAAAGCTATAATGGGAAAAACAAAGCAAAATAAAACAAACAAAAAAAAACCCAAAAACATTGCCCACAAAATGCCTGATTTAAGGACGAAATACTTTGTCATTATTGTGGGTTAGTCATAGTTCCTCAACCACTTAAGGGCTTCACTTTTATTGAAGGAGGATAATGGATTTTTTTATTGATACTTTCCCTCTGATGAAGAAGCCGTTATTCATCAAGGAAAGAGAGCACATCATATTTTTTCTAGCCTTTCCTTTTCTCTCCTGTGTATATCTGCATCATGACTGCTATGTCCATACATCAATCTCGAAGGGCTGTGAAGAATTCTTCTAAAAAAAATCACCGGATAAATTTTCATAGGTAAGTAATCACATCTTCCTTTTGATCATGGAATACAGTATCTTTTTTTAAATCCCAGAGCCAAGCCATTTAGAAATATTTTGGTTATTCATAAGGTAAATATGATTTCAAGTGGCATAATATCATGGATAGAGGACTTGTTGGAGGGTCAGATAGGGTAAGGTTAAAGTACTGCCTCTGACACTAGGTAACTATGGGGAAGTGATATAAACACTCATTTCCCCAGGCAACACTATGCAATTACAAGTAAAAAGAGAGTTGTGATTTGAACAGGGGGTGGAGTAATTCCTGTACCAAAGAAATTATATACCACAGGCTGAAAATAGAGATAGACAGACAGACACAAACAGAGACAGAAAGACAGAAACAGAGGTATAGACAGAGATACAGAGAAAGAGAAAAGAGAGACAGAGAAGGGAAGAAAGAGAAAGAACTGGAAGAGGAAGTAAGGAAAGAAAACAAAGAGAATGAAAGAAATAACAAATATAAATAACAATTCGAAACTATTATATCTTGGGGACCATACTGTACAACTCAATTCAATTCACCAAATGTATATTTGCAGTCAACTATGATCAGGTCACAATGGATACCTTCGCACCAAAGAAAAAGTGCATACTCATCTACCATCAAGCAACCTATAGTCTATTAAGAAGACTCCAAAGGGTACATAAAGAACACAGTACAATTAATATGAAGAAAAGAGAAAGAAGTGAGAATGGAAAGAACTAGATAAAGTTTCACCTAAAAATGGGGCCTCTTAGCTGAACATCGGTAAAAGATAGGAATTCTGATAAATGAATATGAGGAAGTAATACATTCCAAGAATAAAGTCAGCTGATGCTAGTGAGTTGGAACTTGAATATATGGGGAGCATCATTCATCTAGTTAGATGGTGACATAGAAAAAAGTGATACTCCACTATGCTTTGCATTATATTGAATGATTTACAAATACAAACAAAAGAAAGTTCTTTTTCCCCCATTTTTTATATACAGACATAAGTATTATAAACAGGTAGGTACCTATGTAAAAATTCTGAATGTAAAGTATTTTCATTATCTACTAAATCTCTCATTCTTCTTTGAAGAAACTACCCTGAATCCACCTAGGAATCTGATTCAATTCAACAAAAATTTCAGTGTGTAGTATGAACAAGGAATTGGGTCTAGTGAATGACACCTTTTTAGAAGGTGTATTCCTAGGAGTAGAAGGTCAATTTTTCTTACTGTATTATTTCATAATTTTTCTTTCAACTGCTTTTCTTTTCAGGCTGCTTAAAGAAAAAAATAGATACATCTAAATAGGGTTTATGAACTGTGGTTTTGAATGGATATGTATACCAAAAATACCTATAACCTGGTGTGCATATGTTATTATATATATGTATATACAATATACACATATGTACATATATGTATATATGTATTCCTATGTATGTATACATATAGACAAACATATGTGTATATATTCATACTTGTGTGTGTGTTTACCCCATGTGCTATACGGATACAAGTCTGTGTCACAGAAGACAAGGTCTGAATTTTCTGGGCTCTTGGAGCAATTTCTCATCTCTTTAGTTTCTTGTATTCACCCAGAAAACCTCAGAAATTCATTATAAGTCTTCACCCAATGTGCTGTCACAAATTTTCCTTGCAGGGACATAGTTCTCAAAGCTCAAAAGAAGAAAATGTATTTTTACTTCAAAGAACACAAATATAAATTTTAACAAAGCTCACAGAATTTGTCAACCTCTGTCCATGAACATCCCCTCCCCATAAATCTTTATAACCTCAGTCACTTCCAGTTATGTCCTTTCAGGCTTCTAAATGGCATTGATTTTCATAGTTTTTAAGCTGGTGGTACCTAATGAAACACAATTTATCTACAAGCTGGTGATTGTCTTCACCCATTGAGTTTCTCTCCCATGGACACCCTCTTCATTCCTTTTATAGTTCTTTGCCATGCCCAGCATGCTAGTTTAGGCCCTTCTTACCTAGTCTATTTCAATTGCATTGTAATACTTCACTCTGTTTGCAGGTTCTCTTTTCTTTTATTTATCCTCAACATAGTTGTCAAAGCAATAGTCCTAAAGCAAATGGCTGACAACACTACTACTAAGGAAGGGCACAAGAAACTCTAGGGACTCTTTTAAACTCTCAAATAAAATACAGTGCCCCCTGTTTAATATTCCAAATCCTTCACAAACTTACTTCAACCTATCTTTCCTCTTTGAGCATTCTTTGGGCCAGGCCAAGTGATCTTGATGTTCCTCCAACATGGCTTTCCATGCTCGCATCAGAAGGTATCTTTGTACATGCTAACTCTATATCAAGAATACACCACCTCTTCACATATATGTTTTAGAATCAGTCCAAGCAGAGGTCAAACAGCAGACTAAGGCCAGTATTACGTATTATTTAACCATCTAACCTGTATTAAACTATGTAAGAATTTTTATTAGTTTCTTATCATTTTATGTGTCACTAACAAACTTTTTGAGTGTTGTACTCCTAGCCCTATTTTCCACATAAATTCTATGATTTTCATTGTTCACTATTGAGTGGCACAGTGCCTTTTTTTGTAAATGTACATGTCGCATCATAGCAGAATTGATCATACTTGCATTACTTGTTTTGATGATGATCTACTGTAAATTCTAATGTGCTATACAAGTGTAAATTATTCTTTGTTAGTTTTGATCTAAGGGGAAGATTTTATCTGTTTGCTTGCTTTTCCCCCTCCCACTCAGACTGGAGATTCTCAAGGTGGCACTACCCTGTTGAATTGGTATGATTGCCTGGGAGGTACAGATATTTACCTGCCCTAACATTTCATTAACAGAATTTGCTCTCTCATTTTACTTTCCAGTCCTGGAAATTTTCTGAAAGAAACTGGTGACACAATAAAATGCTTCTTAAAATCCTGCATGTTTTGTGAAAGGTGTCAGATTCTTTTCATTAGAATCTGCATTAATTCCATATCCTTCTGAATTTAATACTTTTTTCCTTCTCTGATTCCATTCTAACCCAAAATTTTAACATCTATTTTTTAAAACTTTGAGTTCCAAATTCTCTCCCCTCTTCCCTTCCCACCCACCCTCCCTCCCTAAAAAGTCAAGCAATTCAACATGGGCCACATGCATATCATTATGTATTAAACCTTCCACAACACTCATGATGTGAAAGAATAACTATATTTTGCTTTTTCCTAACCTATCCCCCTTTATTGAATTTTCTCCCTTGACCCTGTACTTTTTGAAAGTGTTTGTTTTTGATTACTTCCACACCAATCTGCCCTCCCTTCTATAATCCCCCCTTTTTTATCTACTTCCTCCTTCTTTCCTGTGGGGTAAGATACCCAATTGAGTATGTATGGTATTCCCTCTTCAGGTCAAATCTGATGAGGGCAAGATTCACTCATTCCCCCTCACCTGCCTTCTCTTCTCTTCTTATAGAACTGTTTTTTCTTGCCACTTTTATGTGAGATAATGTACCCCATTCTATCTCTCCCTATCTCCCTCTCTCAATATATTCCTCTCTCATCCCTTATTCATTTATTCATTTTCAACTCACCCTGTGCCTACTCTCTCTCTCTCTCTCTCTCTCTCTCTCTCTCTCTCTCTCTCTCCATACATATATACATGCACACTCACATATACATATATATAT